>JBBMOE010000048.1:106815-156342 GCA_037975065.1 Chaetodon trifasciatus | reverse complement strand
CTCTGTGTATCTTGTACTGCCTTGCAAGAAACTAACAAATAAGCATTTAATGAACTATGAAACACGGTGAAAGAGCCAATTTTAAGTTGCTGAAGAGATTCTTCTCAGACTAGATCAGACCAACTATCCCCTTGCAGTGCAACTGGCACAAAAGAGGCTAAAAAGCCCTCAAACTACTAATCTGACTGACTGTATATTTACAGTTTTCCTTCCAACTGCAGGGGTGGAATGAATGCCCTGAACTCTTTACATGCAGCTTGAGAGCAAATAGGAAGAAGCTGCATTTTTACAAAAACTCTCAAAG
Source organism: Chaetodon trifasciatus (assembly GCA_037975065.1). Classification (NCBI taxonomy): domain Eukaryota; kingdom Metazoa; phylum Chordata; class Actinopteri; order Chaetodontiformes; family Chaetodontidae; genus Chaetodon; species Chaetodon trifasciatus. The sequence continues at coordinate 156,038 of JBBMOE010000048.1, read as the reverse complement.
AAAGAAAGAGAGAAAGATTGGATTTTAAATCCTATAAAGGTAGATTTGTGAACAGCAGAAAGATGTTTAGAAAGAAGAGCAGTTTTGGTGGAGGTTAGCCACCTGAGTCTGAGTCTGAGTCTGAGTGCCCTCTAGTTTCAACAGGTATCACACTTTCAAAAAGGTCACATATGACAGTTATGGAAGGAAAAATCATTTTTAATTTTATTAGTCTGTCGCCAGGCTGCAGCCGTTTCTCATCCAGCTGAGAGAATGTGATTAAGCACAGTGAATGCCATTTAATTTTTCGAAATTAACTTATGGGGCCATCTTAATGATGTCTTGGTGCAAGAGGAGAAGAACAGTGACCTTCTGCACAGCAATCAGATAACCTTTTCATATGTTTTCTCAGCCTCACTCTCCCTGCGCCTAAATTAGACTCATCATCGACAGTCATGCACGGAAAAGCAGCAAAAAACACACACCGGCCCACGCACACACACACACTTTCACCTGCACGCCTATGCACCGAGACTACAGTACTTTAAAAGGCACTTTAAAGTGACGTTTGACATCTGGAAAAAGCACAATTTCTCTGCTACACAAGAGTACAAAGAATTCTCAGCCTGCGCCGTGTTTTTCTTCTGAATCATATCAGCGGCATGCTTAGCACCGCTCAGGCTGTTGTTTCCTTCTATGCTTTTAAATCCAGCCAAAACTGAATGGAGACGGCAGCCTTTGTCTTTGCTGGTGAGGCTGGTGTGTAACACCAATATTTAGACTTGAAGATTCTATATTCACGTCAAAATGTTGACAGATAGAAGAGATACATCCTAAAAATGACAGAGCAACAGAACTGAAGGACACTTGCAGGGACTATATTCAGTGAACAAGTCAGCTCTGAGTACATCATACTATAGGCTACTTCTAGTGGGTGTGTATCATCAAAGGAATACACTGACCTGGACACTGCGGATGAATTGATTTCCACTCTCAGGGATGTGCAAGTGATTTTGAGGTGGATTGATTATGAAGCTGGGCTTTGTTTAGTTTGTTCAGACATGGCCTTACATGTAGTGTCGTGTCTCATCGCATGTGCCTTTATTATTGAATCAGAGCAAAGCCAAAACACAAGGTATGAAGTGTCAACCAGTACACGTTGCATAAACATAGGCAGACCCCACTGTTTTTACAGTGCTCTCATATAGCAGGACCTCGGCTTCAAGGGGTTCAAGGAGTTTAATTGGTGGAACAAGCTCAACTGAAATCCTTTGGTGACTGAATTTGAATATGCTCACCCCAGAAATGGCATCTTGTTGTTCTCAGTCCAATATTCTCTCTGTTTTAGCACAGTTTTCACTCCTGAGGGAAATGGCTGTCTCTGTCGCTGTTAAATGTGCCACAATGTTCACCAGCCAGTCGCTAACTTTGTAGGTTAATTGTTTCAAGCCATCTCTCGCACATGCACATTTCGTACGTGTTTATTCCATTGTTAATGTAAAATTAGAGTGGTTATCTTCATAACCAGAACACAGAATATTGTGCAATGTTTATCTCAGTTTCGTGTATCTACAAAAAGTCACATTATGTGCATGGAGGTCGAATAACAACAGCAGCACAAACAAAATATCTGCACCCTGGAATCAAACTGACTCTTTAACACTAAGATACTGCCGAGTAATCATTATCAACAGTGCATAAAGCACAAATGAGCAGCGAATATTGAACAGAAATGAAAGGGTAAGCTGAGGGAGGGAAACACAATGTTCCCTTTTAAGTCTGAGTCTCTTCTGAAAAGGGTCGGAGCCTTTGATGTATATTCCCTGCATGTGTGTGTGTGTGTGTTTACACATCATAGGTAGAGTCTTAGATAGATATATCATAGATAGATAGTGTGTGTGTGAATTCCACAGGCATTGTTAAGATCTTGAAATGTTGGGGGGCTCAGCCCTGCCCACAAATGTTTAGGCTTTGACCTGAGAACTGCACCATTTTCAAGTTATTTCACAGCAAAATGAGAGTCAGATGTGCAACACTGTGCTGTACCAAAATGTTCCGCTCGGGTGCGTAGGCTGGCTTTCACAACATGAAATCAAAATACACAAAATGACTGCAATCCAAGCTCTCATTCATTCATTATTATTTTTATTTTCAGCAGCAAGAGTAAAAGACAAAAAAATAAGAGGCTTGACGGTGATGAAGCAGTCATATGCCAGATCTTATGTTGCCAAAGTTTTGAATTTTTGCTTCACTTATATGCTTCGGGGGGAGCGAGTTATAACTTGAAGATGTATCAGTTGGATTCTACAAAGGCAAAGTAAGGTCATCCCCCTTTTGTTCTTTGCTAAGCTCATGTTTCACATTAATGTCACAGTGAGTTCATCTCCCTGTGGTACCTTTGCACATTGGTGTGCCATGGCAGCTGGCTTGGGAATTAATCTTAGTTATGGTGATTTACATTGTTGTAATCAGGTGAAGGTGTGTCTTGGAAATGCTTGCTTTCATAAATTGAGACCCGGGGATATTCATAAAACATTCAGGGGCTTTATCCCAGTTAACAACGCCACTGGTGAATCGTTTTTTTTTGTTTGTGTACTTTGTAAGTAGGCTAAGTGTCCCCGCCACAAAAATAGCTTCATCTGTCTTTTCAGAGGGAAAGTTCAGGATGTCCTTCAATCTCTGTGGAGTCAATTATTCAGTGAGTCTGTCCCCTGTTGCTGTTGTACTGAGGGTGCACACTTTCATTCATTCTTTAAGTGCATGTACAGGTTGGGTCAGTTTTGTTGAGAAACCAAAAATTACAGGGGATGAATAAAACAAGACTTGGAAATCCATGAGTCACAGGTCCAAAATGCACTTAGTTTTCTGCTTCCTATTCTCAGACACTCCCATTCGCATCTCCAGCCATGGTTTCTAGAGGTAGCCATGCTTTTCCGATATGTTACGGTTTGCTTGCATTGAGAGCCTATGAAATTTGCATCAAAGGAGCATTAAATTAAGCTAGCTTGTATGCAAAAGCTCACCTGTTTTCAACCTTAATCACATAAGTGGAGCTGCAGGATATGGAGCATCCCATCACAGCTGATTGAGATGCCTGGAATTCAAAATTAGATGCAAGAAACGTCTGTTTAGAGGAAGTGAAGGGTTGAAACATAAGAGTGAAACATGGGGAAATAAATTCATACACAGCTGCTTTGTTCTCAGGCCAAGAAAGAAGAGGAGAAAGTATTTTCTATGATCATGGTTCTTTGCACTGTGATATGCGTATGCTTTAACAGGCAGCATATTCTTTAGTGATCTAGTCAGTCCCTAAACAACCCATGTAAGTTCAAATATGCATTTTTCATCGTAGCATTTTGAAAATACAAGCCAACAAACTTAATTTGCAACACTAGGGAGAAAAAAAAATGAAATAAAAAAGCAACTCTGTGAGGCTGTACTTAGGCACAATAGAGCTTTGAGCTAAATGCTAATATCAGCGTACAACAAGCTCACAATAGTCAAGCTTCCCTTTAAACATAATACAAATTTTAACCGGATTTCAAGAAAATTTCCAAAGAAAACACTTATTAATGCATATTTCCATCCACTACTGCTGGAATTGTTTTAAGGAGATAAAACAATTGGTGGCGCTAATTCTCCAGTTAGATGCCATGAAAGCAAGACAGAAGAAGACAATGCAACAAAATGTTGTCGTTAAAAAGCGCAGCAGCCAAACCTCAAACAAAGAAATCGATGTGAAAACATGAAATACGAGGAAGGGGACGGTCTCCTCATCGCTCCACAGATCCAATGTCTTCATCTGCTGCTACTGTTTGTCTCTTCAGCTGCTACAGGTGGATGGAAGTGCTCTTAATGACAATGCTCACATGCTGATAAACAAGCGCAATAATTTCCTTGTCCACCACTTTAGTGTCATCCATGCCAGTGTTTTCAAATTCGCACTGAACACAACGTGCAGCTGATGCTAATGGGAATCTCAGTAGCTTTGCAGGTATTTGGTCAGAAACCAAAAAACACTCTACCTCATACTGACACTAGAGGAAAACCGAAGGGATCACCAAAGCTATTCAAGTTCATCCCGAGTAGGACATGACTGTCTGAACCATATTTCATACCATTGCATCCATTTGTTGCTGAGCAACTTAAAACCACAAATGTCAACATCATGGTGGCACCAAAGGAAAAGTCAGGAGATCACCAAAGCCATTGGAATCCATCCTCTGGGAACCATGAATATCTGTATCACCTTTAATAGCAATCCATCCAATTGTTGTTAAGATATTTCACTCTGTTGGACCAACCAACAGACTGACATTTTAATCTCTGGAACCAACGTATGATTACCGAGAGAAATAAATTTAATTTTGCAAAAATGAAGTGAAATAAAAAAAAATGAAAAATGAAATGAAGACAATCAGCTCCCATGTGGCTGCTGCTGACCCAGTCCATCATGACAGCCTCAAAACAGATACAAAATAATCGTGATGTTGATTGCTCTCTCTCACAGTTCAGAGGAAGCTGTGAACAAAATATAAATGCGCTGTGAATTGATAGCATCACAGCAAATTGAAAGCAAAGCTGTGCTGTATTGTGGCGACCTGCTTCATGTTTTGGGTCAGCAATAACATCTTTGAAATGTGCATGCTGACTAATAGATGTAGGATATCTGTGCCAAGAAAACCGTGGGCTGTGACGGCGCGCCAATGAGAATAATAATCTCTCCTCTCTATCTCTGACTCACTTACCCTCTTTTTTCATTCGTCTTTTTAATAATGGAATGATAAACGTGCTCACTGTTGATACGTCTGGGGCTCAAGTGTCGGCTAATTTGGTTAGCTTGTCTTTGCAAAGGACGACCTTGATTTCAAATCTGCATGAGAGAAAACAATCTATGAAAATGAGTTGTGTCCAATGCCTTCACCAACGGCACAAATACAAAGCACAGCGAAAACTAGATAAATAAAGGATCTCGACAAGAATAAGTGATCAAAGATGAGTGAAAAGAAGCGGAAAAAAGTATATGGAATCACTCGCTCACTACTTGTACTTCAGTGGATTTACAGTCCAAACAGCAAAAAGCACAAAGGAAAGATGCTCACATTCAAACAAACGCACACAGATCTGCGCAGACTGCTTCTTTCTTGTCTCGGACTTAGTGTACAGAGACACAAAAACACAGACGGCTCGAGCACACAAACTGTACAGACACACACAGAGATGCTTTGAAATGTTGCCTCTGTCAAACGAGAACATTTTCTCTTGGCTGCGGTTGACGTCTCTTCAAAGATTATTCATGTAAACACATTTGTCTGGACTAATGTAGATGGCTGTCTGTCCTGGATGCATCAGTCCCTCTCCTCTCACCAGAGACAGCTTAAGACTGACATGTGAGGAAAAATACTTTTGATAGATCCAGAAGTAATGTACAGATAATACTATGAATGTGGGTGATTGAGAATCCTTTTATATATTTTTTTTCTCTTTCATTGGCTTCCAATTCACTCATTGACAATAATAACCACAGGATGTATTAAACACAATATAACCTATCCAGTAAACCTACTGCACGACACGGCGCTACATTCAGTGTAATTAGTTTGTTTTTCTCCTTGTAGTTAGATGAGCTTCATCCTGTGTGTGTGTGCACACATACTGTCTGCTGCTGTTTTCCAACACTGCTCTTCATTTAGGTCTCAAACAGCAGCCAACAGCCAAGCCAGCAGCTTCAATAGCCAACCATTTCACCTCCGAGAAGAGGGTCATAGCCAGGATGGAACATAGCTGGTAACAGGTGTGCATGCATGGCAGAGATGAAAAATGTGTCGCGTCCAGTTGTTTAAACATGCGTACCAGGCAGTAAATAGGTTGGATCTGGGTTATAGAATGGATGATGTTATGCATGGCAACAATTTGGGTGGATATTGTAAATAGTTGTCGTTCAAGGGCTCAAAGAATCCTTTGTTCGATGAACATGAAAAGAATAAGGAGCACATGAAAGTGGCACAGGCTGTTGCTAACAAACATGTCGCCCACTAGCTAAAACAAGTTGATGGACATACAGGTGAAAAAGACAACCACAGAGACATTTGGTCCAAAGCCAGCTGTTGACCTGTGGATGAAGACAGCTGATCTGGGAGGACTAGAAGGTGCATTTTCATCATTCACCATGCGGGAGGCTGAAGCAGGACAGTGAGGGAGATCGTGTTTATTATTGAGTTATGTGCACCTGTGGTCATAGCACAGCTTTACATCATCATGCCCTGAATTTGCCACTGAGGTGAAGCACTGAATGAACCATCAACATGGAACTTAAGTAAGATGATGACCAGCCAAGTCTTGAGCGCTTTACAGTAAAAACATTTCTTTAGAAATTGAAAAGTAAAGTATGTTTCAATGTGAATGTGCTGGGGAAAAAAAAAAAAGCAGCTGTGACACAAGGGGTCACACACCCACAAATGGCAGCCCGACACATCCACATAAGTGAAAATGATCTGCTTTGACACTTCAGTCAGATGTGAGAGCTGAAGAGTCTACACTGATTTGTAAAGGAAGTATTTCCTCTTTGGCCAACGGCACTGAGTGAGGGCCGGGGCTGCAGTGCAGATAACAGTGCAGATGTACCTGTTCTAGTACAGCCCGGTCTCCTAAAGATTACCATCATTTCCAAATAATTTGCAAGCAAACACATTTTGTAGGAAAGGGCACTCAGCTCTCAGGCAGTTGGTTCATATCAAGTGACTACTGTGGAAGAAAAATCTTCAGAAATGATTCATGAATATATGCGTTAAAAAAGAACAGCTGGGCACTCTACTTTTTCAGAAATGTTACTTCAACAGGAGTAAATATGTATTATATTTGGGACTATTTCCATGGCGGATTAATCCATATTTGGCGTTCTAGTGAGTACTTAAAGCAGCAGGACAGTGTATGTGGGAGTCAAAATTAACTGTTGTGTAGAATACCTACAATATTAAGGAAAAATGGGAATTGGAATCTAATACTATAATAGAAAATGAACTCTGGGATAAACTCTCTAACAGCAGTCATACAAGTATCACCAGTCAGCAGTGGAAGGAATTCGAATGGAAACTCAAAATCAGATTTTTTTTATACCCCTTTGGCTGTTTCAAATTTTGTTAAAAACCCCTCAGCTGCTCTATGCTGGAGACGATGCGATAAAATAGGTGATTATACGCACATATTGTGGGAGTGTCCAGTTATTTTTGAATATTGGAAAAATATTAAAGACGAAATCGAGAAGATTATGAAAAGAGAAATCCCCTCAAACGGGCTATTTTACTTGCTTGGTGCTATTCCAGTTAACCTTTTCACTGCTGACCAAAGATATATTTTGCATATTTTATTATTGGTTGCCAAGAAAAATGTAACAGTAAACTGGAAGAATGTTAAATCACTGACTGTGGCTGAATGGCAGCAGAGGTTGAGACTGGTGTATCTCAGGGAAAGAATGACCGCATCATTACAGCTGAAAATGGACCTTTTTGATCGGAGGTGGAGCATGGTCAGAAAATACCTAATAATGTGATGCTGATAATGCTGAGGCTGCTCTTTGAGTAATGGAAATGGACCCAGAAATGGACCCTGACGCGATGTGAATTTGCCCCTTTTCTCCTCCTTTTTTTTTTTTTTTTAAATTTATTATCCTATCATTTATTCATTTCTTTATTATTTAGTTATCCATTTATTTACTTCTTTATCTTTGTCTGTCTATTTGTTCATCCTGTTTGTTTTTCCTTATTACTACACTGTGTAATGTATATTTGATATACATTTGCATTATATGCAGCAATATCTAGGTATGGGATATGTTTTGTATTTTTCTTTTTTTTTTACACCACTGATCTTGTCTCAGATACTGTTCAATGTTTAATGTGTTAATAATGAAGGAACATGTCACCCAGTGCAACAGTGTGGCACATTGATGCGTTTTAAATAGTTTTTGGACAACAATGGAGCCCTATGGTGCAGAGGATTTAGTGTGCGGTGCTTTGTAAACACTGACGGAACTTGTTTATAGGATCAATTCATTATTAGTATTTTCATGGGATTTGTTGACGGTAAGAAAAATATAGAATATTGCCTGATTTATCCATGAAAACTAGGAAAGGGTCATCAGACAGTGCTTCACCACAGATATAACTTGGTTACCTTGCTAATACCCTTAAATGTATCAAAGCCATTGAGGCTAACTCGTTTGGTCCGAGCTTTTCATTTTTATCAGAACCAAAATTACAGGTACCAAACAATTTGATCCGACAAAAAGAGGCATTCTCAGTCTGGATCTGTTATCACACATTGCAGATTTTCCTCATATTGTGCAGGCCTGTTTGGTATGTTATGTAAAATTCCTCAGTGTGCTTGCATAATTGCAGTATGAAACCAAAACTAACTAGATCAAATACATACAGAGTAACAAAAACATGAACCTTGGGTTGGACCTTGATTCACACTTTCAGGTATGAAAGCACCCTCAGGCGAAAAGAGTATTCCCCTACCAGCTTTATATTTCCGGCAGTGTGCAGACAGCCTCTTCTTTTCTCTGTCATACTTGTCTCAAGGCGTGAACATCTTTCATGTGCGTCCTCCATTTCATTTGGGTTTAGTGATGGCAATTAACAGGGAATCATGGTTTTCACTTGGTTTCGTGCACTCAGTGTGTTTCATGGACAGAGCAGGTGGTCCTAATAATTACAACACCTGGTTCGTACTCAGGCAGGCTCAAGATGCCACCCACTCACTGGCTTGAGCGTAGACAAAGAAGAACATAGTATCAATGTCAGAGTGTGTCCATCTTTGTCTGTCAATTTACCGGCTGTGTCATCTGACTCTCCCAGCACCAGCAATAAAAGCCCAGCACTTTCGCTTGACTTTAATGCCGCTAATGGTGTTTAATCACTCAACCATTCATCACAGTATGTCCAAATTACTATCAGCTTCATTTGGCATTGCATCATCCCAGCCAGTGCCCATTACCACTGCAGCAAATGAGGACAGATAATGTGTTTTGTTCAAAAGCAGATGAGAAGCTTCCTGGTGGTTGGTCGCTGACTGCGTCGTAGCACTGGAGACAATCGCTGTGTGTATGATCAATACTGATCATGCATCTAAAAGGCCCTGGGGAATTGACCTGTTTTTTCATGAGGAAGTCTCACACACACACACACACACACACACACACACACACACACACTGGGATACACACTCCTGAAGTTCAGAAGGAGCGAATAGGCTAAATGGAGGTCTCAGGCCAAATGATGGATTGCACTCAAGCAAAAAGAAAAGTGATGTCCAATGTGAATGTGGTGCTTTAGGGAAAAAATATAAAAAAAATGAAAATAAGAAAACAAGGTCACACCGAAGCAATCAGTTCTTCTCTCTGTGGCATCGCAACATTCGTAAAAGGGGAAGAAACACAGAGGCGGACAGAGAGAGACAAAAGAGTTGTGACTTTGCACTAATTCCAGCCCAGTCATCCCCGGGGGCGGCCGGGGATTCACATTCCACTGACCGGCGTCCATCGGCCCTGACAGGGTGAGGCCAATCAGCGCTTACACAGGAGGAAAATCATTGTAATGTCACTGCGAGAGCCTTTTCTCCACTGAAACAAAGTTTGGGCTCCCACAGCGAGCCGAGCCCAGCCGTGCCTCACTGACCTACTACAGGCTGCAGGAGTTTTAAAATCACAACTATACTTCTAATGATTGTGTGTGTGTGTGTGTGTGTGTGTGTGTGTGTGTGTGTGTGTGTGTAGTTGACCTATATTGTAGAAGTGGCGCTGTCTTCCTCTCAATTTGACTTAAAAGGAAAAAAAATGTAACATAGACATGGAGTGAGGATGATTTGTAAAGATGGACTTTTGTGAAAAAGTACACTGTAAAATTAGGAGAATTTCTCACTTCAAATGAGTGCTTGAGTAAACATTATTTGCATAGCCAGTTACAGTCATAAATAGAAACAAGGACATCCTGAAACAACTCAACTGTGCCAGCAGTTTAGAAATGGGGATTTTTTGAGGATGCATTTTAACCAAGTGCATGTAATTCTAAGAGTTATTTCCATAAGTACACCTTTTTTTCTCTACTTGTAACTCATGCATCTGTTGTACTTTGCCTTCACTCAGTTTAGCAGCAGGAATATGTAGGACTTAGCAACAAAGACAAGATTTTCTTTTTTGCAGTGTAAAAAAACCTAACTAAATCATTTTGTAAATTTCGTATCCCTGTCACCAACACATCCTCTACCCCAGCGACTCCCAAAACGACACCTGTGACCGTTGCAGTTTACCAGCGACAAGTCGGTGCAGTAACCTTTTCAATGTTGTAAAACAGCTGGCGTTTGAGTAGGTTTAGACACCAAAACTACTTCATGAGTCAAATTAAGTACATACATGATGTAACTCAACATTGGCTTGATGCATTACATGGGATTTGAACAACAGTTTCCAGTCATTCTTGCTTTCTTACTCTTTACACTGCCTGGCTTTGCATCCGAGAGGTTGCTGCCAATCAATGTACATGTGGGTTGTAATGACCTACTTGTAAAGTTGACCAATATGGTTGTTTTTCTTTTGAGGATGGACCCTCATTAACACAGCAAGTACAGAGGCTTCACTGGTCCATCCCTTTTCTGGTTCCACTCTTATTGACCCTGGAAGTTATTGTCCATGACTTAAAGTACAACACTAAAAGTTAAAGTTTAGGGGGGGGAAATTCTTTTGCATTGTTTAATAAGAGTTTAACAGTCAAAAACTTTGCTTGAGCTAGTGTGGGTGTGATCTGATTTAAATGTGCCACAACATCCCACCGACTGTAATCAGAGTTTGATTGAAATGGTGCATAGAAGTATTTGATATCATCTTTTTCCTACTGAGCTCTGTCCATTTCAAACCAGTGAGAGGACAATAAACAAAAACAGGAATACAGAGATCTCTGTCTTGAACTTTGGCTGAACATTGTGTGTTCATGACAGGCACAATCACTGATAGTCAGAAGATGACTGAGAAAAGATGTTTTCAGGGCTTTTAAGTTGCTGATGGAAGTAATTTGTTAAAATCAAGGAATATAAATCCAGCCCTACACTCTCAACTAATGGGTACCCCATGGCCCAGTGCTTGGTCCCCTGCTTTGATCAGAGATGCTTCCTTTGGGTCAGATGCCGTATATTTCCTATATCGATGATGCACGACTGTACCTTCACATATAAAGAGCTGGGACAAAAAAGTCTGTGTATGGATGCACGTTGGAAAATGACACTAAATGGGTACCCAGTGCCTTAAGTGATGCTGAGGGGTCTTGGCCAAGCATCCTTATGTGTCAGGTTGGAAGTGACAACATGTTGGTCCTTGAGGTTCTTGTACAGAACAGCTTTCTTGAACTCTCAGTTTTGATTGGAGAGTAAGTCATCTTATTTTAAACATGGACATCTGGTCCGTTTCATTGATTTCTCTTCACATCAGCTCACTTCTACCAGAAAGCTGTTGCTTAGTGGTGCAGACAGTCCTGCTTTTCAATGTAAGCTTCTCAGCGGCTTTAGTGTGTAATAAAAGCATTTTATCGGTTTTATCTGGAGCGTCAATTGATCTCTCTTGGATCCTGCAGGAAGGAAGTCATCACAGTAAAATAAGCCTCAAGAGCCTTGTATTTACTCACTGAATCACTCTGCAGGGGCTTTAGTTGGAGCAATGACCAGTTTGCTGAACATTACATCCTTTTATTGCATAAATAACAACATACAGGATTTGGATACAATAAAAGAAACCTCTGTGTGATAACATGCAATCCAATACAATATGTCCAATATATGTCTTTTGGGACATATTTGTTGTCTATTGTATTATAGTATGAAAATTAATTTTGTTCTCTCGATTAGCGGAGTAATAATCCCTAAGATTTACATTGAAGGAAGGAAGGAAAGGAAGGAAAACTCAGTGTATTTGTCACTGCTGTTTGTATTGTGCTCACATGAAGTCCGATTGTGGTTGCTGTTTGCCTGTATAGATACACAAGTTGCTCTTTTGTTGTATTTCCGACAAAGTGTTTGCCGCCTTCACAATTCTGAGACCTGTAGTGTTAAACCACATGTCCTTCTGCCGCTGTGACCACATGTGTCGTCACGTGAACCAGGATTTAAGCATCAAGGATGATAACTTTTAGTGTGAAACTGACCGTGGTTGGTATTCCGTTCGGTCCTGTCAAGCCAAGTCAATTTTTTGCATGCAGCCCAATATCACAAATCACAAACCTGCCCAAAGGGGCTTTACAATGTGTACAGCATACAACACCCTCTATCCTAAGGCCCTGGATTCAGATACGGAGAAACTTGGACAGGCCGGCATGCAATAGCTGTTCTGTGTAGGTCACAGTTTGGTAATCTTGCTGCCCTCTCTCTCACTCTCTCCCTCATGTGAATGGATTATTGATGGGTTAGGACAATGCAACCAATCGCAGCATCTACAGCGAAGTTCACAGTATTTTACAAAGTGCATCTCCTGTTACCTCCTCAGAGTCCAGATTACAAAAACAACTGCATCCCAAATTGAATCCATTTGTACTTTGGGAGGAATCCTAAACGTCCTCTGCTCGAAGACTGAATAGTAATGCATTGGCATAACATTAGTAGGGTTAATTTTGGACAGCTGTGTACAGCTGCATTAAACACATTAAACTGTGACAAACCATGATCTGAATAATGTGATAAAGAGGCTTGCTTTCTTACCTAAGGTGCATCATTTTCAAAGATTAAATAAATTCATATCTAGCAAGTAACAATAATAATAACACAGCAACAATAAATGGCAAAGACATGCACAGTATTGTGCATAATATACAGGAATAACATTTAGTGCAGCACGTTGGTCCATGCACTAATTCATTGTTCTTTTAATTTACCTCTGAATGAGCTGATGTAATCTTGCATAATATAGGTTGCAGGATAGGACTGACAGTCAAAAAAGGCTAAATTGCTTTTATATCCTGAAATATTTAATGTTGCCAGGCAACAGCTGCAACTCCACATCGAGTGATCTAAGTTCAGAGATAAAACGCTTTCATTATCACGTCTAGCTCATTTAATATTTGCAAAGCAATACATTTATGATGTTTTGAGAGCCATTTTCAAGCAGAAAAATTTATATGGCATTTGAGTGTATTGACAGCCACTGAAAAGCCCCTTTGCACTGTAAACAAAAAAGGCTCCATCCATTAAGTCTACTGCACTTCTTTCAAGGCCAAACAACACACTGCTTACGCTCTCAGTTATTTGAAAATAAGCTATTTTCTCATTACAATACATCAGGCTTTCAGCTTCAGCTTTATATATGTTTTATGGCATCTCATCCCATAATCAAATATGCATTGATTCATGTCCTAGAGTTTTTCCAAAAACCTTTTTCTTTTTAGTCCGTCTTTGTTCTGGGAATTACCGTACAGATGCAAAAAATCCAGTTACTAAATTAAGCTAAAACGTCACCACACTGGAAGAAAATAACATTTTGTTACGCCCGAGCCTGAGAAGAGGTCTTCTCCCCTCCACAGAGACGCTGCTGTCTGACTCGATAGTGGAGAGCTTTCATAGCAGAATTTCTGTTACTCTTCTGGGTTTTTGACCTCAGTTATTTGCTTAATCCGGGCTGATCCGTGGGACGTGAACAAAGCGTCCACACCTGTCTTCCCTGTGCAGAAACAGCTGCGGTGGCGCACATGGCCTCCGAATTACAGCGTGAGTAATGGCAGCCTTCATTTATGGTGATGCTAATGTCGGACAATGGACACGTGTGTCACTGGGGCGAGAAAGTGAATGCTTTAACTCACCATATCGATGGATGACACAGGCCCGATGCTGTTGACATAAATGCCCACATCGATGACTGTTGGTTTCACTGCAAGAGAAGAGGGAAGGAAGAAGAATGAGTGACTGACACACATGACATTTATACAAGCAGTCATTCTCTTTTCTTTGTCATTTGTCAGTGTTCTCATCTTGCAGCTATGCATGACTGAACCTGCACGTGTCCCTGGCCATAAATCAAGTCAATAATCAAGTTTAAAACAAGGCTTCATATCACTTAATGTTACCTTGATGGATAAAACAAGCCGATTTCTTTTTTTTGATGAAGAAATAGCCACTCAGAGGAAAGATTCACTTGTGAAATCAGAAAAGCTCCACTGTGCTTCCTGGAGCAGTTCCTGTGTTACCATAGCAATTAATAGCATCTCCAGTCAGTATGTAGGATATTGGCTAGCTTCGCTTGGCAACAACATGCAGGTTGGTTCTAGGAAGCAAACACTGGAGCGTCAGAAATGTGTAATGGTACCAGACCTAAATGCTGCAGTTAGACTTTTTGTGTTTGTTTCAGTACTGTGAAACAGAGAAAAAGACTTTTGTCACTGCATCATCTCCATGTCTCAGTAACACACCCACACACAGACACAAACACACACACACTTGAACCCAGTGGTTGGTGTTTCACATGACGTGGGGCTTCCATGGTCACAATATTATGTGTGATGGATTTTAGCCACACAAGCAGCATGACTCTGTGGATGGTGATGTCAGTGTGATGGTCAGTCCACCACTGGTCCGGACAAACCAACTGTACTATCTCAGAGTTGATTGTGGGTCAATTTTGTGCAGACATTCATGGTCCGCAGAGGACAAATCCAAAACCACTGACGATCCCCTGACCTTTCCTATAGCACCATCATTGGTATTTGTGGTTTTTCTGCCTCCAGAGGGAGCTGTGCTAAAAAGCAACATGTCACTTGAGTCAGCATTAATTTGTAATGTAATTTGTGTTGTCATTACTACAAATTAGCAAATGCTAGCATGTTCATGTTGCGCATATTAGCGTGCTGACGTTAGCCTTTAGCTCAATGGACAGCTGAGGACAGGCTGTTTTTTTTTTACAGCATATTGTTTCTATGTGCCAGAAAATGTTCAAGAGATTATGACTAAAATGCCAAATAATGTCCTGGGTCAATATGTCCCAGTGAATAACTTTAAACGATGGGATCACACTTTTTCAAGTCGATCTTAATATAATCATAACATGCCCATATGTACATTGAAAAAGCTTGTGATAATAATTATTCCCCCTACTCATACTGGCTGTGTAGAGATCTCTTCCTTATGTGATTCAAATGTAGGAGATGAGGGGCAGCAATCAATGTATTTGTCGGAGTATTATCTTAAGTCTTGTTTTAAGACAGACTTGGAAAATGTGAAGGTACCTTTTAAAGGGTCCCCAAAAAACTGAATACCAAACAAGGATTAATCTGTTTCATCATATCATGATATCCACTGACACTGTAGCATGCACTATAGTAGTGAAGCTATCCACATCTGCAATTGCACATAGACTACACACACATACACATCCTGTCTCACACACAAACACAGTTTTCTCCCTTTAGAGTGCTGCTGAATACAAGAGCTGCAGAGCCTCTTTCAGACAGTCGTGTAAATGCAGGTTGAGTTTTGGTTGCAACACGCATTATGCGGTTAAGCACAGTGCGGGCGTCAGAGCTTTTGTGTGTCTGCGCCTGTGAGACAGTGTTACAGTTGGTTTGTATTATTTTGCAGGATTGTGACCAGCAGATTGGACAGTCTGGAATGTAAAGCCTGACCGGGTTACACGGTCTGCCAAGTGGTGTAATCTCTGTGATCAGATATCTGCGTATGGATGCAGAATCTGGAGGCAAGGGACAAGATTTTGGTATCAGAAACATTCTGGTTTCCATTTGTAGTCTGTTTGTAGTCCAAGTAGTATTGACCAGTCGTGTTTGAGCTGGCTTTGGTTGCATGCAGAGGTGAAATGCCTTGGCTGAAATGCAAGCTGTAAACCCATCAGCTATCATCTCATGACGATTTAGCTTTTATTTGCCTTTTTAAATTTATTTATCTGCATTCCTATGCATTAAAGATTTATAAAGATGAGGCAAAGTGTCATCTGGACCAAGTCTCATGTTGCTAATTGTACTGTAAGTCTTGGCACGATGTCCCCTGGCTTCATCGCAAGGCTGAAACATATCCTGTTGACCCCAGCGGATAAGTTGTCATCAGATGATAGCCGATGGGTTACAATACTGAGTGGTGTGTTGGCAACAAATTCTTTGGAAAGTGGAGGGTTTTTTTTTTTTTTTTTAGAAAGACTGAAGGATGTTGCAGATGTGTTCAGATCCAATCACAGCCCTTTTGTGAAGTCATGACTTTCTTTGACTTTTTCCTTCTTTTATTTGCCCAGTACAGTGAATTATTATGGTTTCCATAATATCACACTGAAAATTTGTTGCTACCTTGCCCTTACTAGATATCAGCACAGCCTCAATATAGCACAAGATTGCAAAAAAACTTAAAAGCCCATAACATTCTGTTCAGCTTCTTCCTTCCTTCAATGGTACCTTTGAGCAGTCTCTTTAACCCCTGACCTCGCTCAGTCCAGTTGCTCGCCATGCAACAAGATGAATGTTTTATTTTACACAGCAGCTTCCAGCTATGAATGTCGGCGCCACAATGAATTTAAAGCAGGTCGATGCTGAGAGAGAACACATATTCTCAAATATTCCTAGCACAAGTACAGTTTGATAAAAGATGAAAAGAGAAAAACAACCCACCGTTGTTACTGAAGGAATAGACTTTAATGAATCTATTCGTGTTACTAGTTTTTTACATTACTCCATAAAACAACCTGTCCCTCTGGACTGAAGGAGGGGGGACATGATTGGTCCTTTTTGTGGTGACAAAGAGTCAAATGATGAAGCAAACGTCTCTTTTTATGGGAACGTGCACAGAGCCTGATGAAGGTCACCTGAGTTAACAAAGGAAACTGATAACCACCGTCGTGAGACGGCATGCCCTATCAATTAAGAGCACTAAACATATGGCATTTTGCATTCATTCATGTTAGTTTAGACATGTTAGGGAAAGACTTAATTAATCCATGACCCATGTCACATTCATTTCTATTATTCGTTATGGTTCGTTTACACTGGAGACTTTCTATATTATTAATTTGTCAGCCCATAGCGTAATTTTGTGTGCTGTGATGTGTATGAATGGCAGAATTGAAGTGCATGTGCGCGGGTGTATTTATGTGTGCACATCTGCGTGTGATGTCCCCAGGGACCTGCTGTGCTGGGCTACTGACGCAAACACTTCTAGTTAGTGAAGGCCTGCTGGGAGGCGTTGATTCAATTCCAACAGCATGTTCTGCTCCACCAACTGGACAATGAGGGACAACAATGCAGATGCACTTCTGAAATTAGTTCTTTGTCCACAATTGAGCTTGTACTATGCCTGCAGATATCCCATCTGTGATCTTTAGGTTGCAATCTGTATACAATCAAAAATACAGCTGCCGGTTTCAACAGTACTTAACTGTTAATATCAGACAACAATACTTTTAAATGTTACCTTTAGCATTTTTTTTTGTCTTGAAAGAGGAGATGAACGTGATGTTTAATGACTGAAATGCCTCAGCTATGGGATGACTGCCATGAAATGTGGCACAGACATTCCTTCCCCCTTAAGATGAGTTGTAGTGATGCGTAATACCTTAACTGTGCCTCTTGCATCATGATCAGGTCGAAGTTTTAATTTGGTTCATGACCAACGACCTGCAAAACTAATGACAATCCCATCAGTGTCAGGAGCTCAATGTAATACGTATAATCATAGAAATTAATGCAGCAACAAGCCGTGCTCACACTGCGAGCTCATTTGAGCGCCTGAAGCACAGCTACCAGGAATTTAGCCCTCCGGTGTCGTATTTGGACCCCACACCACCACTATACCCAGAAGAAGAGTATTTATGTTGATTTCTGCTTTTGCTCATTTTCAACAGGATTTCCTGTCAGCATCCTCCTGGTCATAGCATAGCATCTCTAACCTTCTTTTGAGTACTGTCTGGGACCATTACTGGGCACCAAGCCCAAGTTCAGGCTCAGAATCAAATCTTTATTGTCCATTTGGGGAAATCTGGCATCGAAGGCGTACAGGACAATACATAATCACAATGCACAAATTATTGAGAAATACATAGGATGTGTTCATTGTTCATTCAGGGTGACCAGGGACTGGGAAAACCCCAGGACACGCCGCCAGTCTCTCAACACCAGACAGAGGTAAACAAATTCACACATTTGTAGTCCAAGTCATCCACACTATGCATTATGCAGCAGACACACCTGGAGGACACACAGGTGTCAGTGAGAACCAGTGTCCCTCCCGTGAGACCCATTTACAGTGAACACAGAGAAAATTGGAAAAACCACAGAAGTGGAGGCATGGAGTGGAAAGGCGATCTGTTACAGCTTAGCAGGTCTGCAGCATTTGGAAAGTGGGACAACCTGAAGGGAATTGTCCTTAATTTACACCACAGTGCCTAATCAAGGTAGACGATGACACTGAATCTCCATAAAATGTGTTTTACACAGATGTTAGTCAGCTTGGTCTACTGAGTAACAGTAATCACTTTTTTTTCAGTTAGATTTCCTGACCAGTGCAGCACAGGAGGAAAGAACCACAGTCAAGTGTTTTCAGCCTCCCATCAATCTGCTATTTTTCCGCCCTCTGGAAGTGAGGGTGAGTCTTTGAGCAAACACAACCATCAGTAAACCTGAGCCGACCTGACACATGTCCAAATAGTGCGTGGCAGATTCATGTGGGATGGTGCATAGGTAATGACGACACTGCTGTGAAAGAGAATATTCAGGACATATCTCCCCGTCTTCTGTACTGTTTATTCCTTCTTATACGTCAGTTTGAGAGACTTTGCTCTCTTCTATCTCTCAAAGAGAAAAACTAAGTTGAAAAGAAAGCTACCTCTAATCAATATGGGAAAAAACTAAAACACCTACCTACCTGTCTACCTATCTATCAACCCAATGTTCCACTTCTAATGGAGAAACCCTGATCCACAGAGGCCAGATGCATCCCTCTTCCTCCTCTCCATGTTGCTCATCCTCCTCCTCCTCCTCCTCCTCCTCCTCCACGTCTTGCTTTTCAGAAAAGCATGACAGGCCCCATCTGTATTACCACATTACCCTGTGGGCCTCGATTAAAAAGAAAGGGCTTTTATGCCTGCTTGGCCTGGCTGGCATGACAAATGCATTACGCATTGTCAGCCCCGGGAAACAGGCACACACACATGCACGTATGCAGACGTACATATCCCAGCTGACCACTCAACTCCCATATGTTCAGTGTCCAAGGAGCTCTGTACTGGGAGAACTGCAGGCCTCAGCGGGCTGTCAGATGCTGTCCCGAGGGTTAGTCTCACATCTTCAGTCTCACTTTCAAAATAAATGTGCTGTAAAATAATTCATCACGTCCTGTTAACTAAAATTCATCTACAGTACTGTAAGCCCTCTAGCTATTTACCTCAAGGGACTCCATTGGAAACAGTGCTTGGCAAAAACAACACTGCGCAGTACTTGAAATGTTCTCTAAAATACTGCAGAAGGCACCACCGCACCAACAGCCAAAC
Organism: Chaetodon trifasciatus; assembly: GCA_037975065.1. Lineage (NCBI taxonomy): Eukaryota > Metazoa > Chordata > Actinopteri > Chaetodontiformes > Chaetodontidae > Chaetodon > Chaetodon trifasciatus. The sequence goes on along the minus strand of JBBMOE010000048.1, from coordinate 136,552 downwards.
AATTAGCCAGCTACGACTACAGAGCTAGCTAGAAAGAGCCATGAATGCACTACAATTAAATTTCTTAGACTTTTTTCAAAGCGGTTATCTGAAAACTATTCATATTCATTCATTCGTATTTGTTGAATTAACTGTAGAATTTAGCAGACTTTCTGCAATTTTGTGTAGTTAAGCTTCAGATAAAACACATTTTAGGCTGTAAATAATCGAATTTAAGTTTATTCTCTTAAACAAACTCATTTAAATGGGAAAGGAGGCTGAAAGAACTCATTTTGCCTGGAGTAATTGTGTTTTTGCTTCGCTTTCCCTGAAGATTGTTCAGTGCCTACAGTTTTTTTCAGGAATTATGCAGCTTCAAAAACAATGGTTCACAATCAGCTTAAAAAAGCAGAAAATGCAGGAATTGTGACCTCTGCATTTGTTACACACTTTGCTGGCCAGCTTGAAAAGTTTCTATGAGCTTTAGCTCTTCACTCTTTCCTGCTCTCTATAATTTGGATGGCAGTACTGTGAAAGAAACCTATTATTTCTATGAAAATCTGATTTAAAGCCCATTCAGTTTAAGTTGCGGTAAGATACTGAACCCCTAAACTGCCCCCGATGCTGTGCCATCGGTGTGTGAATTCATATATATGTCGCTTTGCCAAATCACTAATTGTAATTGTAAGTGTAACAAGATTTTAATTTTGGCTTCTTCAATATACCACATAAAGTAACTTCATCTTTTACTTGGACTATATATTTCTGCACACGTCGAAGCAGGCAAGTTCTCTAGAAAGTGTTATTTTTTTGAAGTCCAGAAACCTTGTCAGATCACTTTGTTTCCTTTAAATAGTTCATTTGGTTTATTCCAGTGGAACAAATACAGTCTGCACAACTCTGCCCAGCTATCCTTTTAAGTCACAGTTATGGGTCACGTAGTCCAAGTCACTTATGGATCCACAAGAGTGTAGTCTGCACACAGTGTAATCCATCACTCCATACTCTGCTGCACTGGAGCAGCCCATGTCATCCACAGTAATCACACATCATGTGATGCATGACCTCTCCGCTCCCTTGTTAGTATCAGTAAAAGCCCTGCAGCTCCCATTGCCTTTGGTTTGGTTTTGCATGGAAAAGCTGTCACTGCTACCACTGCAGTCTACCAGTGGGGAGCATACAGTCTCTGCTGCTGTGGTTTTCTGTAAATGAAAAGATGTAAACCACAATCTGCTGCAAAAACTGTCAGTGAATGGTTGCACGGTGACTAGATCACAAACTTTTACTACATTCTCTCTTACTGCATTCTTTTTTGGTCAAATACTGACTTCAAAGGCAAAGCTCTCTATTGACATACGACAGGAAGCACAGTGCAATTGTTCTCAACCTATTCTCTGGAGCAGATTTCATTATGAAGCGCACACAAGAACTAGATCTTCTTTTCAGCACATGTAAAAACATTGCTTTTCCTTGTAGAACTGTGTTTACAGAAACTCAACAATCAGCTCTTGTAATGCTAATTAATTCATATTATGTAGTATTGTGTGTAATATTGAATCTCGTTTGTTCAATCAGATGACAAGTTGGAAATATGAGACTATTTCTGGGCTGGGTGCAGTGACTTCCTGGAGTTTCCCCTGGTTGTCTGGCAACCTTATGGTGACAGCAACTCCAAGAGGCTAACTGCTTGCCCCCGTTTCTAATCTATATGCTAAACTAAGCTAAGTGTCTCCTAACCGTAGCTTCATATTCAGTGTAAACACATGAGAGTGGTGTCAATCTTCTCATCTAACTCAACATAAGATCAGCATAAAAACAAACTATAGTAACAAATGTCCAGAAATATTGAACTGTTTCTTTAAAAATGGTGCAATCCTTGGGCAGTACTGTGGAAATCAGTGTTGGGCTGAGAAGGCCGACAGGAGTCGGAGTATGACACCAACCATTACGAGTTGCAAATACTGCAACATGAACCTGATCCCTCATGGGTTTCCCATTAGTTTCTACTGACATTTGTGTTTAACTGGACTATGCTGCATGCATCTCTGCCAGGGATGCAACCAAGATTTGGTGGTCCATCCACCATGTCAGTCAGTACCTTTATGGTCCAAATTTGTGCTTAAACTAGCCACAACAGCTGCTTTTCAGAACAGAAATGCACTGCTCCTACCTCTTTTTTGATTGTGCAGCAGCTGCCGGCCTCAGTGCTGGAATTTATATCCACTTTTAACAGAAAAGAACTGTAAATACCAACTGACAACAGGAATATTTGTGTCAACCCTGCGGTGTCAGCCCCCTAGTGGTTATCAGAAGTAGGCCATGCAGCCTCCTTCATTGTGGGCTCCCAAAACTCCCCTTGGGCATTGCAGACTGAGTGAAGCATGTAAACACGAGTGCAAACTTAGCAGTGAGTTGACTGAAGCAGAGTTTCTTTTGTCTGATAACAAAATACAGCACAATAAAGAAAAGAGACTAATAAATCATCTTAACATTGTTGATGTGGGTTAAACATCGTGATATTTCCAAGTGGCAACAACATTCAAATGTATTGCTTGTGATATGAAAATGGTATTAAAAAAAGGTAATCAGCACACAGAACCAAAGCTGAGTTATAATTGCACAGTGACACCTAATCTTTGTGTATGTGACAGCATCAGCTCCAAACCCCGTCTCTGCTGTCTTTTCCAGCAGTTCTCAGCCTGCATGGCACTGCACCACACACTGGCAGAACAACAAATTTCCGAGGCGCATACACACACACACACACACACACACACACACACACACACACATACACACACACACACGCCCAGACAGACAAACACAGACAAATTGTTGATTAGTGAAAAATGTCAAAACTGTTGAGGAGCGCCAGAAAACACAAACAGCTAAAGGACTCGGCTGATTTACATAAGAAGCTCTCCAAGCAAAGTTTTAATAAAAATTGATCCAATGAATTTGTTAGGTAATTGATTTATTTACTTAACTTTCGAGCAAAATGTCAGGGCACACCTCAGCTCACTCCACTTCCCAAAGAGTTCCTCACGCTGGTTGGAAACCACAAGACAGTTAAACAGAGATGAGGTAGAAAGAACGGGTTGGTGGGCTTATCTCTCGCTTTTAGATTTCCATCCAAACATTTGTTGATTTCCAGTTAATGTAATCGAGATACCCCTCTATTTAATATTTGTTAGTATTGCTTGCTATGGACAGCCAAGGTAAAACTTAGATGTTTGTTTTTTGCCCGTAGTTTTCCTTTTTACATCTTTCAGCTGCATCATGTAAAATCGTGCTGCTTTGGTGCCTGCTCACACTGTTCAGACAACAATCATCTGAATTGCTTTTATACTGATGAAAAAGTCTGAATCTGATGATCACGGGCCAAGATCAGTTATAAGAAGCAGCTTTTTTTTTTATGATTTCTAAGCTGGTTTTTGGGATTTGGAAGAAGTGATGTAACAGTGGCAAATGTTGCATATCATGTGACAGGGAAAAAAGAGCATAGGCCTCATATCTAACTGCAAGAAATCTGTCCAGACTGCATTATCTGTGCGTATCCAAATGATGAATTTGTGTTAGATGACATCCCTACAAGATGACGACCTCCATAACTTCGACTTCAACAACTCAGATGATTACGAGTGAAACTTGAGTGTAAGCTAGAAAAATATAAATAGCAATCACTTCTCCTCTATCATTACAGTCCAATGACACTTTGCCAGAAAATAAAGACTTATTTAGTTCATCCAACTGGGGTTTAACTCAACCAATGAAACTGTTTCTGCCTCTAAGAAATGTTTAAATAACTCAAACTGCATACTGCATGTGGGAAGCTGCTGGGTTCCCCCAAGCAGGAAGATGCAAAGGGTAAAAATGATATACAAATGCTATTTGACCCACATGTGCATTTTTCAGCAGTAACTCACTCCAAAGACAAGCTGCAGCAGGCCATCTGCACCGCTGAGAGCGACATTAGCTGCAGTCACCCAGCTGATGGGAAACTGTAGTCCTTCACACACAGGTGATGTTTACTGCTGAACTCTCCCGCCCAGAAAAGGGGTGTCATTTGACAGCGTTGCCTCTGGCAGATACAGGACCAGCAGCAGAACCAGAGCGGCTAATTATAATTCTTATGAAGTTGTCTAAGATGATGTATGTTGTCTGAAAAAAACACATGGGGTGTGACTGCTGCTTAATTTGATTAATTTGATGCTACACAGCAAAGAGAAAACAGGAGATGTCTTGTTTCACTGTCTGTGCCTAAACCTGCACAGTAAGTTATTGATTTAAACCACATTAACACTTTTATTATGTTATAGTCTTTTTCTTTTCAATGCAGTGTCCAGAAACAGCTTGACAATTCATTGCACAATCCAATTTAAAATGAAATCATTTGAAAAACAAACCTATCAGTGCTTTAAATTTTCCCGCTGTTTTTTTAGAAGGTGTGCTTACTTGCTTTCTTTCCCACAGTAGTGTGAGAAGATTGATACCTCTCTCCTGTCTGTATGCTAAATATGTAGCTAGAGCCAGCAGGTGTTAGCTTAGCATGAAGACTGGAATTTGAAAGGGACAGCCTGGCTCTGACTAAAAGTAAAAAATTATGTGTCTACAGCTGAGCTTTCATTTTGTGTTGATTTTGGCAGCATTTGCATGGAATACTATTTTTCTACTACTAACAGATCTGGATGCTCAGTAAAAGTACTAAGAAAGCTAAAGTTATCAACATTTCCTATATTACATTCCTGTGTAGGAGGAAGAGGGTCACTTCAGGATTGGTTTTAAATCCTTTCAAATCCCGCAATTCTCTCTCAATCTGTTGAATGACCGACCACGGTTGACTTGTGTTTTTTTTCAAGCTCTATCACTGTCCTCTGATTCCCGATTTCTCGGATCACCCAACTCTCGCCAAGAATGGTGAGCCAGAAATGTTTAGCAGAAATGCTGTGAGGGCAACATTGACTTATTCTGAAGCGGATATAGCCAACAGTTGCTTATTTCATATCCAGCAGTTATGGAGAAACTTTCATTTGGAGTCATGTTTCTGGCCACCTGATGAATGGAGGTCCAATAATCACTCTATTTTAGCTCTGTTTTTGGTCTCTTGGGGCAAATATCTATCTACAGTGGTGTTTTTAGAGCTTGTTTGCCAACATAAGCTGCCTGCTGTGACAAAAAACAACACTACTGATGAGAACCAAACCAAAGAACCTGTGGCTATGCTTAGCAGCGAGCGGTGTGTACATCTACTTGAATGAATTTAAAGTAGGCTATTGCTGACGTGCATTTACTCAGCAAATCTTCCTTCTATACACAAATATTATTTAATCTACAGAGTGTAGCTTCACTGGGTGACCCTGCAGAGTGTGTTTTATTAAACTGATCTAGCAGACATGTTATAGGAGCGCTGGTCTAGCTCATTTCATTGGAAAGATAAAAGATGTCACCAGGTGTGCCGAGGATTTGGCAAAAACTCATAAATTCTCTTCATGAGTGCATAAAAAAGTCATGTAAGTCTTAATGAAAAGACTTTCCCATCAGACAGATATTGACCATCTGTGTAGGTGCTTGTGTATTTGTGGTTTGTGCATGTAGGTGTGTGGGGGACTGAGTGAGTACATACTGTACTGTACCAGATTGTATTCAGCTCTCTGAATCCAATATAATAGATCTGGGAGGGGAAGGTATTTCTCTTCCCTGTGAGGTTTGATGAGAACCAGGCAAAGGGAAAGGTCTCACTGCTTATGAGTCGCCACCAGGCAATCACACAGCTAATGCCGAGCAATAATTCAGCAAAACAGGGGAGGAGGCAGCGGGTGCTTGATACAAACACACATGTTCATGCACGCAATGTGGACAGCATTTCAGAAATGAGCTCTCCATTCAATTTCCATTAATACTTAGAGAATAATGAAATAATCATAACAAGCTCTCTTTCGCTGGTAAATGAGCAACATATCCATTTATTGTATCAATTACTTTTTAATTGGCTGAATTGGAAGTGAATGTGACCCGCAAGCGAAAACATGGACGTTAGCATCAACTTTAAGACTTTGTTTTACATACTGGTGAAAATCATGGTGCAAATGGATGCAAATGTGAAGGAATCCGAGGATACTGGGTAAACAATCACGCAGAGTATATTTACAATAATGCTAATGGGTGTTGGATGTTTGCCATGATAGAGGTTAATGGTATAATCTCTTTGATGGGGGAAAAAAAACAGAATATTAGGTGCCTTATTCATATTCTTAGACTGACACAAGATGAAGGAGTCCAGTCCTTGGTGGCTTGTACTGCAACTTTTCCACAATCAGCTTTATCACTTTAACCAAGGAAATAAAGATCAGAGACTGCAGATTCTTAAGATTTAATTAGACTTTGTGTCCATCAGGTAAACAATGAATTATGCATTGTTTTGCTCCCTTGGCGCAATGACAACAATGGAAACTGCTTGACACCAAACATGTGGAGGATGAGATTTTAGCAGTTTCAGATTTCTAGAAAGGATGCCACATCTGTCTCCTATGAAGTTAAGCATCTTCTGAGTTGCAATACATGAGGGTCATACCCCCGTTTTCCTGATTGCATGACCTAAGCTCAAATCTTATGGAAGCTATGAAATGCCTAAAAAAGTGCTAAAAAGGTGCATTTAGTACTTATTTTTGGTGGTTACACTAGATCCAAGCTCTTTAGCTGAGGCTTACTGAGCTGCAAACCAACACCTATGCCACAGGTGTCCAGTTAACCATAAATTAATCCACACATTCCAACCAATCAGAATCCAGACTTGTTAGTGTAAAATGTATAATGAACCGCGACACATATCGTCACTTTGTTTTCTGTGTTGTGATTTGAGTTTAATGTGGCATAGAAAAAGACAAAAAGCTAACTAATTTGCTTATAAATTGTTTTTCATGTAATGATGACACAGTAAATACATAGATAAAAGGGAAATAAGTATTAAGACGTTTAACGTATTTCACTGTATTTCCTTGATTTGTTTTTATTTGGGCATTTTAAATCTTCCATAAAATCTAATGCAGTCAGAAACAAATATTATGGCCAGGGAAGCATGAAACACACACACATTCACACACACACACACACACACAAAAAACAAAACAAAAAAAACAGCTCTATCAAACAGATCCCTCTGATTTGTTCTCCACAGCAGCCCCAATAAATGTCTATCCACGCCACCACCCCCAGTCCCTGGCTAACCACCGCTGCCTCGGCTGGAGTGGAGTGGACATGGGAGACACAGATGGAAATCGATTAAATGGTTAGAGCTCACAGGGATGGGAAATGTGTCAGCCATGATCCAGACCCAGCTTGGTCTTATTACCACCTAATGCACTTCACTTTGGTATCAGCCCCGCTTTAAAGCCCTACACGATTGTTCGGCCATTCTTTTGTGGTTTCTCATTAACTCAGGAATGCTGAAGGAATGAAAGTCCCACTAACTCTCTTTAGAGATGAATTAACATTTCAAAAGAAGCTAAATTTCTGGTCAAGGCCTGCTGTTTGCCTCCTCAGACAGCGTTTGTGTTTATTAGAAAGCGGCACATGAAACTGCATTCATCTGCAAATATTTCTGCCAGCACACTGATGTGCACTTGGCAGGTAGCTACATATTTTTTCAGCATAAAGGAGGTAAAGAAGTTGGAAAAATATCCTCATTAACTCGCTAATATGCAGGAAGGGATTCCAAAGTTTAATGAGATCATCTTATCTTGAAGTACAAGCTATGGTGATCACAATGCCTGTCAACACACAGGCTGACATCACCATGGCGACATAATGTCCCACATGCAATGTACCATGCTGGCAGATGACAATACATGACATGATATCGCTGTCAACATGAAAGATGTCTCCACCATTTAATTTGCAGCTTGTTGGTTGAGGAAGTTAGTGTTCGAAAGCATTTGATTGGCTCAGAAGTGGTTGGCTTAAAGGTTGTTCAGTTGTGGCTCTTTCAGCGCTGCTTGGTAGGTGAAAGTGGTGAATGCAGTTCAGTTGTGGGACAGATAACAGTGTAAAAATTGGAGCTGATATAGATATTCTTTGACATCAGCATGTGATGACTTTTTAGCATCAATATTGTTAAATAATTTCCAGCCCAGTATCAGGACAGCTTGTGAAATAAAAGAGCGGGAAAGTCTGGGTAGAGACTTTCACTCAAGAGACTGGAGTGCAATTTCCATATGAAACCATCATTGTCTTTTACTATTCTAAGGATGTAGTTCTTTTAACCCAAACCACAACCTTTTCCTTAAACTAACTAAGTAGTTTTGGTACATAAACTAACCTTTTTTTTTTTCACCTCCACCCGTGGTAGGAGGTTGACAGAATGAAGCTAAACGAGAGTCCACGAGGCTGACAGTAGACCAGCTCCCACCCTGCTGATCAGCTGTCCAGACCCGGCTGCACCCTCCAGGGGTCGTGCTCGATTTTCTCCTGAGTTAGAAGAGGAAGTGACAGGGAAGCAACCGGGGGAGAGTGTCATTTCAGAACTTTTTTTTTATTTCTTCAAGCGATAATGTAGCGATGCAAGGTTTAATCATGCTGTGGGAAAAAATACCTCACCATTGGAAATGTTACATGGTTTTGAAAGTGCCAACACACCCTGAAAGTTACTGAGAAATGTATCTGAACTTGTTCCGTACTGCTCACATGATGCAAACAATTAACACTGCAAAAAAACACATAGGTGAATCAGAATATTGCCTGTATCTTGAAGCAGTGCATTGTGTGTAATGTAGGCACCAGTTCTTGAATGCATGGAGTGAAAAAGACAACATCTCTGATTCTGCTGCAGCAGTTTTGACCTTTCTTTTTTAAATTGTCCATCGTGGGTCCGATCTGAATTTGCGGTAAGGAGGGAAATTCTAAATCAGAGGAGTATCCTTAAGTTTCAATGTGAACAACCCGGAGTGTAAAACTGGAGAAAAACATTGCTAATGCTAAGACATTAAGCCTCTCAAACACACACACACACACACAGGACGGAAGAGACATTTGCATCATAGAGCTCATAAAAGGTTACTCAATCCGCCAGCTTGTGTGTGTGCGTCTGCAAATGTGTGTCCACTAATGTCTGCTGTGTCTGCATGTGCACGTTTTGTGCAAGAGGCTCCTGCACCTCCCTCCCACAGGTGATTGTCAGCTCAGCTAACCTGGCGAGCTAAGACGTGAGGAGAAGCATTTGCCAGCATCTAAACTCCTCTTCATCTAATGAAATGTCACTGGACTTGAAATATTGAGGAGGCTCATCTGAGAATTGTCCTTTCAGCTGGTGGGGTGTCACCGCTGTGCCAAATGTCAGCTCTGTGAGGATCAAGGAGAGGAGGCCTGCCAGGACCGAGTCAGCCTCAAAGCCACCAAGATTTGAGCCAGAGGTGGAAAGAGCAACTTTTTTACTCAAGCAGAGGGCACCGGGTTCAGTTCCTGCACCGTTTTTTTGGAGAGGATGGGCACAAATCATTTTTAATCATCTTAATGATGAAATGGAACTCCTGACCTGACTTTGGCACCACAATTGTTAACTGTGCACTCCAGTTAGTTAGTGTTGCGGTTTCATAAAGTTTGGGGACTCACACGACACAGATTACAAAAATGAATGGTCAGAATTGAAGCAACATGTGCATCAAGTGGCCAAGTGATTAAGACCCATATCAAATATGGGTTGCCTCTCGTCCCCACTCTCGTCCTGCATTTCCTGTTTCTCTTCCAAATAGAAGCAAAATTCCAAAAAAGTAGAATGAAAAATTCTAGACAAATTTTAGTGGATCAAACTTCAAAAATACTGGACCCCACATTTCCCATAATGCACCTCAATACCATTTCATTAGATGCCCCCTGCTAGAACAAACCTCCTGCTTTTGCAGCTCCTGGTTCTTATTAGACATTAGCTCACGCTGAATGCTTTCACTGAGCATTTCCTTCATCAATTATGCTAACAGAAAGCTAAAAACATCTAAAAGAGCACTACATGTAGAGGATTCTCATGCTGAAACTGCTAAATTTTAAGTTTAAGTTCCACAGGGGGGTGAATTCAACACATGCACATCAACAAATCCTATGTATAATGTGTTGGATTCACCAAACTGTGGAACTTAAAGTCTTCCTACAGTCCTCCAAACTCAGCTTTAGCTAGCATCCCCTGTATGTAGACTATAATTAGATATGATCAATGTTACCATAGAAACAGTCATACCCATAACCTTATGAACATATACTACATAATTAGTTTTTTAAAAAGCCACAGGAGCATTTCTCACCACAGCTGCTACACTCCAGTCACTGTTCTTCAGCCATAAATTGCTTTATATTATATCTCACTTCCTCCAACATCTTCACCATCAAATTTAGCAGCAGCATGATTAAAACCATGGTTAATTGAACTTCAGAGTTGGCTGCTGATTTGGCCAATTTCCACGCTTTCTAACCTTTTCAATCAGTCAAAATGTATCCATGTAGTCGACATCCAAATGTATTGAATTTAAATGACTAAACATTGTATTTTATTTTAAATACCCCATATAACTGATTTTGATCCAGCTGGGTAATTGCACTGATGAAAATTGTGCTTGTTAAAAATATATTAATTCCAATGCATTAACTCCACCTTATGATTTCAGTGTTTTGCAGTTAAAAAGCATTTCAATTGGAAAATTGACAGTTAACAGAGAGAGGTCCAAGCTCCCAGAATGAGCCTGTCGTGGCTGTTTGAATGTGTCTTCTCTAGGTCGTTGATCATGTCTCCATTTTAAAATTCCCAGTGCAAACCGGAAAACTAACTAAAAGCACAGAGATTGAAAGGAAGAGGGAGCTTGCGTGTTCTCAACCCAATAATCTTCTGATCTTTGAAAGAAGCTGCACACACTTCTGTTCATTAGCAAAGGGCAACTCAATGTAAAACATCCACCTGTGTTTGCGATACAGATGATCACCTTTTCAGGCACACATACATTTTTGAATCCAAAGACCAAAGAGCATCAAAATAGCATCGTACTTGAGGATATAAAAATGTTATTTCATGTGAAAACTATAATAGTGCACACTGTAATAGTGCACAGTGATAAGTGTTCATCCTTTCCAGCCATAGTCATTAAAGAATCCATTGAGGAGTTTAAGTGCCAAGGCTAATGGATTGTCATATTGACCCACAGTTAGGAGAAACAGCAGTAACAATGGCTGAGAAGCCTTTGAAATATGCTTCATATCACAGGGTTTGATTATTACTGAGCTGTGAAAAATAGCCAAACTAAATACCTTTATTTTATTTTAACACGTTGCACAAAACTGTGCATGTTCTGCAGCACTTCTGGGGAGTATTACAGATTAAAATGGATAACACCTAGCCCTCCACATGTTGTATCCTGTGCACCTCTGGGAAGTAAACTATAGAGTGAAATCAATGAGTTTTAAAGCTTCACTGTTGAGTGGATCAGCACCAACAGATCACTGTGCTTACTGAGTGCAATGCATCAAAACTTAATCTTTTTTCAGCACAACCATGAGCAAAGCCCTGATAGCTTCGCTTTGTACGTCCATCTGTACTAATTAATCAATATTAGCATGAAAGTTGAGTGTCTAGATTACTTGCAAAACTCCCAAACGCGCTGGCATTTGACACCAGAGTATACTTTATCAGGCTGTAAGAAGAGGTGTGGCCTCAGTACTGTCTGCCCATCACAACAAATTAGCAGTGAACACAGAGTCAGGCTGAGGCTGATGGGAATGTCTGTACTTTTGTCGGTACTAGGTCATAAACCAAAGTATTGGACAATTAAAATATTGACCTGATGATAGCACTAGAGGAAAAGGTTAGGATATCACCATAGTTATTTGGCTACGTCCTCAGGGGACCATGAATGTCTGTACTAAATTCCACGTGAATTCATCTGATAGCTGTTGAGGCATTTCAGTCTCGATGAAAGCGGTGGACGAATCGACTGACATAAACATGCAGACTCTTCCAGTCAGTGCTGGCAAGTTCTCCACATTCTTAAACACTTCTGTGACTGGCAAAGAAGCGTCAGCACACTCTGTCTGTCCTTTCTCAACTTGAAAGTGCCCCTTTTATCCCAGATATAGTCGCATCATCTTCCATCCACTCCAATTCATTTTCAGTTAAAGCGTCATGTCAGTGTGAAATCACAGCATTTGAGTGCAGGACAAACACCTCCTTGTTATTTCTGGCATTGCGATACCGAAAAAAGAATCCAAACTGAGTCGGAACTTTCTCAGCAAATAATGTTAAGATTCCTCAAATCTGATTTCCATTGGTTTTATGTTTTAATAAAACAAAGGATTCATCTTAATCTTTCATCAAACAAGGGGCAAATGTAGGGCTGCCGAGGTATATTGTTCCAAGAGTGGAATTCATGAAGACCAAATGTTGCCGTGCCTGCATCCGATCCTCTGCTCTTGTGCTTCGCCCTGGAGTGATTGAATCTGACATGACTTCTGAATTGGATCTATGAGATTTTAATATAGGATGCAAAGTGGGTCAAACTTTCACTCGGACTCGAAAAAGCCTCAAATCTGGACCGCAAATACCAGACATGAATTATGTAGCAGCATGCAGTAATTGATAGTAAGCAGGGGGAGGTTTAAAGGGGAAATAAAGGGAGAGTCATGAAGGAATGGTGGGAGAAAGGGAAGAGTACAAACGAGGGAGGTGATTGATTGAGAGAGCTAGAGAGAAACAGATGGAGAGAGAGAGAGAGAGAGAAAGAGAGAGACAGAGAGAGAGAGGGTGAACGAGACAGGAAACAGCTGCAAACCACTGATGTCTGAGTCGCTTTGGTTTCCATTTCTGACACACACCTGGCTTTTATCTGAATCAAAGTCCTTTTCTTTGAAACACACACACACACACACACACATTTAGATCATGCACGTAACATTTGTGTGAAAAAGCGTGTAAGGCAAGTCAAACCAGTGATGACAAATTTTATAAATACACAAAAGCAAAAGAATAAATATAGATGAATAAAAGTATAGTACAACTACAAACAGGAGCTGCTTGTTGGTTACAGTAGGACACACACACACACACACGCACCCTTTCATTTACTTCTCTCCTTGTGAGGACCCTCATTGACCTAATGCATTCCCTAGCCCCTAACCACAACCTCAGCCATCACACCAAAATCCTGAACCTTAAACTAAACCCAACCCTTAAACCAAGTCTTAACCTTCTGACTGCCCTTTAAAGTTGTGAGGACCAGCCAAAACTTACTCACTTTCCAAAAGTGTCCCCATTCTGCTGGTCAAAAACATCGTTGTTCCTCACTATGTAGCAAGAACAAGTAAACACACACACACACCTCTATTGAAATGCACACACAGTCGTTCCCTTTTCACTCCCGCCGAAAGACTGTGAGCGCCAGACATATTCAGGGTGACTATAATGGTGGATATGATTGCAGCGACCTGGTCAGTGCGTGTAGATCAATAGTGTGTTAGCTGTGGACAATTACAGCCTTCGGTCACCGTCACCTGCTGCGATTACAGCCAAGCTGCAACCGGATTAGCTGCTTGGCTATATTGAAAAGCTGCCTGGTTGACTATATTTGCATGCAGGGTGACACTGAACTGTGTACCTAATCAGAGCGGAAAACAGCGTCTGAGCAGCTTGTTTAGGATTAACTTTTTGAAAGAAAAACAGGATTTCTCTGAGTTTAAATCTGATAGGGTCCAGTTAGTTTCCTCTGGTATGTTGCAATTGTTTCTAAAAAGTCAAGGGATTTAAACTGACAGTTTCTTAAAGTGGTAATAGCTTAATCTGATGTTTTGTCTCCACATACTGAGCTGCTAAGCAGTAATTTCTCTTGAGATCAGCATTGTGACTTCTTCCTAGGATTTGTTTTCTTTTTTTTATTCTCAGTCGATGGGGCTAATTTTCTTGTCTTTTCAGCAGTAGCTTCTGTTGCTGAATTTGCCACTTCTTCTTTTGTTTATTGTGAAAACAAACAGCTGGAAGGAGAGATATGAGGCAAAGATACTGACACGCAGCTCATGGAGCCATTTGAGATACTATAAACTCCAGTGCCCCATTGCTGCCACTTGTGACAAACATACTCAAAGTCAGAACTAACACATTCAGGATACACACATGTCTATTATGGTCGTACCTTAAATGAAAGGCAACAAGGCAAAAACAACTTGCAAAGAATATAGTTTCATTTTTTTTTAAAAGGCTCAGATCTCTTAAATCAGCTGGGCACTGTAGTTTCACAGACAATAGTAAACACAGCATTTGTTCGGGACTAGTTTCAGCAGCGGATGAATACACTTTGGTGCTCTAGTGAATATTTACAGCAGCAGGATGGTTTTTGTCGGATTGACTCACAATAAACTATGTTCATGGTAATGAAGGAGTTTGTCATTCAGTGCAAGACTGCGGCTCTCTGATGTGTTTTTATTAGTTTTTGGAAAACAATGGAGCTCTATGGCACAGAGGAAGAGGCACTGGATACACAGGCAATGCTTGTATGCAGCATCAAACTAGGCATGTGTGGAAGGTCTGTGTTAGTCTGGGTCACTCTGGGTAGCCACATGCCTTTAAAGCCTCCTTGAGATGGTATCTGTGGGCTAAAAACTCATGGGCACAAAGACTTGAACCTTTCTTAAATGTATTTTTTAATTTGTTGGCTGACTGGTGTATATTTTTGGAGTGCGGCTAAGACCTAACTTTAATCAAACTCCTTGAATCATCCCTGGCTCCCGAACTCTAAATGTGCATGGCTGCAGAGCCCTCATGGCATACAAAGCCCTCTACTCCAGCCCACTTTGTCCTCGATTCCCTGGTGAGCACACATGCAAACACTGACACACTCGCGAATGCCCCGACACGCACACACACCCACACACACACACGTCTTTGCTCAGTACACGAGGATCACACAGATCGCACGCAGTGATCACACTGAATTCAAAAGGAAAGTGACACAATAGGGCCACAAAAGCATCTCATCCTCATCTAAGGCGAACTGCTTCTTATCGGTTAAGGTGAGGCTCAACATTTGTTCTGCTAGGGGGAAATGTTGGTCTCTTTTTCACAAGTGGACCAGTCAACCGCTTTATATGAAGATTAGGCTCACTGCTTACTTCACAAGACTGGAAGAGACAGGACGAAAACAAACAGGGAATCTAAGATAATAACCTTGGTATGCTTTATCTTGGATTTCTGTTGATTTGCCTCACTGCTGTGGAGCTGAATCGTACTTTTGATCGCTTTAAAAACTCTTATGTGCCGCTGTGAACGAACTAGAAAAAATGTGATTCATCAGAAACCTGAAAAAGTTCACAGCTAAATTTACTTTAAAGCAATCATGCATGGAAATGGAAATGAATGATATAGACATAACCCTCAGACATTTTAAGGAATCGTCCTACATTTTGGGAAATGCGCTTACTTGTATCCTTGAAAAGAGGATCAATACAAGTCTCATGTTTACATGCTAAATATGAAGCTCGGGCCAGCAAATGATTGTTAGTTTAGCATGCAGACAGGAGAAGCCTGGCTCTGTCCAAAAGTAAAAGAAATCAACCAATCAGCACCTCTGAAGCTCATTACGTAGCATGTTCTTGTTTGTTTAATGCACGCAAAAAAAAAAAAAGAAAAGAAAAAAAAGGTATCTTGCCAGGGATTATTACTGGACTATTATTTTTTTGGCCGTGTGCAGACACTTCCTAGAGTCTCTTTTGTCACTACAAGGTTGCCAGGCAACCTCCAGGGAGTCACTGCTCCCAACCAAGAAATAGTCCAGCTCAAAACCCCATAAAACCACAGTTTGTCATTTTTACAACAGGCAAGCTGTTTCCCCCTCTTCCAGCCTTAATGCTAAGATAAGCTAACCGGCTGTTGTGTCAAGCTTCATATTTAGCATACTATCGACCTTCTCATCTCAACCTTAGACTCTCTATTTCTAATCGCATGAGTTGATTGCAGAGGTTTTGCTGCTGCTGTTGCTTATGTCTTTGAATATTTGCCTTGCTGGAAGCCTGGAGATTTTTAGCACACACATGTAACAATTTTGCACAAGATCTAGAAGCTCCAAGACAAAAAAAAGGGAATCTAACCAGTAAAACAACCCTACCCACCCTCCCCTGCTCTAGCTGGGCTTAAAGAGGTTGTTTTTACCAAAGAAGTGAGCTCTGCTGTGAGATACAAACAAGCTTCTGAGCTTTAAATTAATGGCCAATTAATACAGAAATCTCAGATATGCTTAAAACAACACAGTGGTTCCACAGCCAGCAGCATATAAACAAGCAGAACTACAGAAGAGAAGCTGTTCATATTTAAGAGAGGCAACCAGAAAAATATTGTTCTATACTGTGTGTGTGTGTGTGTGTGTGTGTGTGTGTGTGTGTGTGTGTGTGTCTAAAGAGGATGACTTTGATTTTGACAAAATTCAGGTGAATCTTGGAAATGAGCCACACTGTTCTGACTTCAGTAACTGGCTGTCAATGTGAGTGTACTTGTTTTTTGTGTGTGCGCGTGTGTGCATGCGTTTCACAGATTCATTGCAGCAGTTCTCAGCTGAACCCACTCTTTTTTTTTTACAATGACTTAAATGTCCCAGATCTGTCTTTGACTCAGCGTCATCTGCGAGTGTGTTCCCTTGTGTGCGCATCTCTACGTGTGTTTCCCACACCCACGCACATGCCCGCGTGTTTCCGCCGCCTGGCATTATCATGCAAAGACATTAACATTTCATGGACGACGCTGAGGTTTGTCAACTGGATCTCATCAAAATTTCATCCTTAATTATGGCAGCAGGGCTGGAGGGAGATTCCTCCTCCGTGAGGTGAGCTGCCACGCTGAACCGAGCCACCGGTGGAGCCAAAAAAATCAATTCCCAGCAGGTTAGTGACTGTGAAAGCTGGATGCTTGGTCATTTTAAATAACCTAAGAACACAAATAAACACTCTTAATGATCTGGAGATAAGTGTTCCCACCAGAGTCTTTCCGCAAAGTCTTTTGAAACTCCATCTCGAGCGTAACACTCGTAAGACTCCCGACTGAAACCATTACAAATGAAAGTCCTTCAGGCTTGGCGGTGGCAACTTCAAGGTACACGGTGCAGTCTGAGGCTGAGTCTTAATAAACCTTAAAATGACTTCAAACCCACAAGTCCTGCAGCTGAGAGACAGAGGGTTCTGCTAAACATGCTGTTTAAAAAGCACACTCCTAATTAGAAAAGCGGGATTTGATAATGCCAATTTGTGAGTCAGTGCTATTCAATTTGCTGCTCCTCTAGCTTTAATTACTAGTTCCTTTTCAGAATGCTGTTTTACACAAAAAACATATAAGATTATAAAATGCTACAAAAAAGAAAAAGAAAAAGAAACAAGTGGTTTCTGACACTTTCGCTTGGAACATGTTTCACCAGACATTTCCCCTCTGAGCGTGTCACATGGTTTCATTTAAACAACTGTTGGATGCCCAAAGAGAGCAGAAGAATCCAATATTTCACACGTGCACCACCACAACCAGCTACTACAACAAAAGCTTACTTATGCATTGATTGAATGTCATATTTGATAATGCATCAGTCACATTTTTCTGCAGAAAGAGGGATTTTACTTTAATTTAAGTAAAGAAAATGCCTTTGTTTTAGAAACTTATTTACAAAGCAGCTCAGACATTTTTCTGTCAAATACATCAAGAATTGTAAGGTTAAGGTTTGGATGTCACCAACAAAACTACAGCATCTAAAAAGTCAAGAAACTCTGTGTTTATTCCAAAATGTGGAGTAGAGCAATTCCCGAATGATTTCCACACATCAGATCAACTATTCCTCTGATTTTGTAAGCCTGTTGCTGATTGGAAATGCAAAATCCCAATCTAGAGAGAAGACGAAAAGCAGAAATAAATTGGAGAAGAAGAAAATCTAACAACACAGAGCCTATAGTTCTGTTTAAGGAGAAAGGCCAGTCAGCATTCAGAGCTTTAGTCAAGAGCGCAGATGTCTGCTTTTATGCATTCTGACAGATATAGAAACATAATATATCCCCTCTCACCACCATCAAACACTATATGCTCAGATGACTGCAGACTGGTTTGATTCCTTCAAATGACTGCAGCAGTAACAATATATGGGACTTTGGTAATGACCACACACTTAACTTTTCCCGTCACCAGCCCACCAGTGGATCAAACTTGTAACCATTTGATTAGCAGCCAGCCTCCCAATGATCATTCTCATCCAAGAAGCTTGGAGATTTGATTGCACCCAAAATATGGTAGAAATAATGTGGATGCAATCAGGGAAACTACCCCCATCACAGACCACAGTATGCCAGCCTTCCAGTCTCCTGCACGGGTGAAATACTCAATGTTGCTCAGCCTCTGCCCCCACTTCTGACAATTTTCTGGATATTCAGTTGAACTTTTTACTAAATTCGGATGGAAACTTGCATTCAGACAATTTGGTAATCAAATAAGGAGATTGGCGCAGCAGGTGGTGCGCGTGCCTCACAGCAAGAAGGTCACTGGTTCGATCCCCGGGTCGGGCGGGGCCTTTCTGTGCGAAGCTTGCATGTTCTTCCCGTGCATGCGTGGGTTCTCTTCGGGCACTCCAGCTTCCTCCCACAGACCAAAAACATGCTCATTAGGTTAATTGGTGACTCTAAATTGTCCCTAGGTGTGAATGTGAGAGTGAATGNCATATGAGGAAAAAAAGCATGAAGTTGATTTTCTAGTAATGGAAAAAATGTTCACATCAAGGGCAAGACGCTCCATATTTGACAAAATATGTCCATGAAGGCACAGGACATCATACAATAGTGCTGCTAGCTTGCTCAGACCGAAACAGACCTGTAAACCACAATTAGCATTCTGCAACAAAACTGAAGCTCCGGTCTTTGCACCAAATCAGACCTTTGACATTCTTAGTAGCATGTCAGAGGTAATTTTTGACTGCCGGTTGAACTTCAAGAAACATCATAGTTCACTTATTCACTGTCAAACTTTGTCTTCTGTTATCTCTCTGGCAGCTCGTGCGAGTCATCCACTTTTTGTCTCTTTGCATCTTGACTTTTGTAATATCCTTCAAGACGAGACACAGTAGCATGTCTGCAATTAGTTCAAAATCCTGCTGCACGATCGCTAACAAAGACTCCACAGTGTTCCCATATTACTCGAGTGCTGGCTTCTTGTTAAACTGAGGAATGAATTAAATTCCCTTCTAATCACTTTGAAGGCACTGCGCAATTTCACAGTGAGCTGCTGATCTCGAGACTCAGAGCGATCAAGTTTTGTCTGTCCAAACTATGGAACCGTCTTCTTCTGGGGGTCAGATCAGCAAACTCAACCAGCAAAACCTATTTACTTTGAAAGCAATTCAACTGATGCTCCATTGTCCTGATTGGCTCCGATTATTATTATACAATTTTTCCAAATGCTTTTATTGTCTATATGTAACTGTGAAGCACTTTGTAACTCTGGTTTAGCTATAGAAATCAACTTTCAGTCATTTATAACTAGCCAAACACTCAGTGCCGTTGCTTTTCTCTGTCAAGCAAATTTCTTTAGCTTCTGGATTGCTAAAACAAGTCAAGGACAATCATAAAGGGCATTTTTTTCACTCTTTTCTTTCCTAGATTAATTGAGAAAATAATCAGCAGAAGGATTGATAATGAAAATAACCATCAGCTGCAGCCGTAGTTTGTGCATGATCAGACTGTAGATGCTGAAGCCAGATTCAAACACCTTGTATTCTGTCAGTAAACAGTGTTGTTAACAAGCTGCAGCCCGGGGTCATAATTACAAACTCCTGCTGTGCAGCCAAGCATTGTTCAAACATTCAGAACCTGATTCTAAATTCCAGCCCAGATCCCAAAAAGTGTCCAAAAATGAGGAGCATGTCCGCTCGTGTTGTACGGAAATGAGCATAAACAGACGCAGAGTATTTCCATTGGCTGGAAAGGTGCAGCCATAAAAAGCGTGGAGTCCTGGTGTGAATCTTTCAGACGAGGCACAAGACTGGAAAAACAAGCACCATGGACAGCTCCACTCCCAACCAACAACCAGCAGCACCTCGGACAGCGCCTCAACTCCACCAAGTTTTCAGGCCAATTCCACACAGCTTTAAACTCATCAGTGTGATCCAGCCTTACCTCCGATGTCCGGCCGCAGCGTCTTGTCATATTCCTTGAGCAAATTGTTAAGTATGAGCGTGGCATCCTCCTGGTGCGACCTGGGAACCAGCATTTGATTGACAGTGGTATCGTGGTGATCTCCATAGTCGCCATATTCCTGTGGATCAGAACTGTGGGGTGGGGTGGGAAAACAAAGCAGGAGGAGGGGGGGCGTTAATGTGCTGCGAGCTTCCCTTTAATTAACATCATTGTTCTCAAACTTTGTCGCAGCAAGAAAACACGAGAGGCGGTGATGTGTGCCGCGATATTATAGTTTAAATGCATCTTGGAGATGATTGTCAGAGCCTACACTCTGTATTTGGACACAGCAGTGAATGGTTGCTGTCATTTTTTTGTCTGAGTGAGTATGTGTGGGGAAAGCCCTTAGGAAAAAAAAAAAGAAAAAAGCCACATGTATTATCAGCCAGACTCATTCAGACAAAATGCGCACAATAGTCGCATCTGAACTTTTGAAGCGTCTAAAAAAACACCTCTGAGCTGTTGATGGTGCAAAAATCAAAGCTGTGACCCGCACTCACCGAGCGCCTTGAACGAGCAGAAGTGTGAAGAGGATGACCACAAACTTGATTGTCATTTTCCCATGCGCGGATCACCTCTGGTCGCAGAAATTGGTGGACGGAGAACCCGGCGTGGCGCTGCTGCCGCTGCTGCGATCAAGTGCCAATACAGTAGGTGTGTGACCATCAATCCGCGCTCCGAACTTCCTCATCCGCCCACACACTTTCTTCTCCGCGACCACACAGCGGTCTCCCCCCCCCCAGCCTCGGTCCTCCGAGCTCCTCGCAGGGGTTCCTCCGGGACGCACCCCGACGATCAATCAATGTGATCAGACTAGCGGAGGGGAGTGGGATCGACTTGATCCAGCAGCGCCCTCCTCCCTCTCTAACGCCTGTGTGGGCAACAGAGTGATTGGGTGACGCTGTCTGCTGCTGCTGCTGCTTCTGCTGGTGGTGATGGTGGTGATGGTGAACCCTGGGAGATGAGCATCTTGCGTGACTCATACACCAACATACAGTGCCTGGACCTCAGCTGCAATTCCATTATCCGGATGGAAAAACAAATGCTTTTTTATTTGGTGTGCACGCTTTTTCCATCATCTATTTTTCTGTATCAGTGAGGACTTATTCGGAATTATTTCAGTTAATTAGACTATTAACCCATAGTTAAATAGTGCAGATCTGGCAGATAAATAGTGCAGACCCCCCCAAGCTCAATCCAGTGTTATCCACATCCCTGAATACTGTATCCAGTATCCTGTATTCAGTTTTCCAGTCTGCAGGTTCAACTATGAGCATGAAGTCATAAAAAAAAGCACCAGGGCGTCAGTTTACTGAGTGCGTATTTGACTTTTGTTTACGTTGACGCTGGCCGGCTCCCCTCATGATGATATCCGCTGGAAGTCAGGTTGAGGCTTTACACGCCCGTTTACGTGCCACAGAGTCGCAGCAAGCTGCCCTCCACACTCGGAATAAGTCGTTTGTGAACAGGCGCACACACTCAGTAGGGCAGCCCGGCGTCTAGCCTTCCAAAGTTAGGAGGCTTTTTCATTCACACAGCCACACACGGAGAGGGTTCACTGCCCCCTGGTGGCTGAGCGTGCAAAAGAAACTAGGCAGGGATATTAGATTTGCACTGCAGTGCTGCAGCTGGACAGTTACCCTGTTGAGCAGCACTGACCATAAATAATTGACAATTAATGATTATTAATGCTGATACTGAACTCAATTGCAGCTGTAATTTGTCTCACCACTAGTTATATTTCCTAGAATAATTATGGAAAACATACAGATTCTTAAGTGAAGGCAGCAGTAAATGTAAAAAAGACTCAAGTTCTGAATTCAGTCCCTGTTCTGCAGTCAAAGGTCTTTTGTGACTGATGTATCATTATATTTGACTTTACTGGTGTTTTACCGTTGTAGCTGCTTGGGGGGGGGGGGGGTAGTTTGAAGTGTTTTAGACACACTTTGGTAGTTACCGAAAACCTGTTGGTCTGGAGCCTCAGAGGGGTCACAGGGGAAGTCTGAGGAGTCATTAGATGACGTATGCGGTAAAAAATGAAGGGAGGAACAAAAGATCTGCAACACAAATATCCACTCATTTTTTTTTTGATAATTTGATAATTGATAATTCTCCAAAACATAGTGCAGTGTTAGAGTGGATAAGGTTCCATAAAATACCTCAAAGTCGTATATTTGTGCAGTACTTGAGCTAATGTACTTTGCTGCATTCCACCACTGCTTGTATCCAATCCCTGTTGTCCCATAAAATGTATGACTTGCCTTCAAAAGTGAATATTTCCCTCTCTTATGATTAAGATGTTCTTGTTGCCTCTTTGTGAAGGTACTCTGACCTATAAAAAGAATTGGAGCAGACGGACGGCAAATGCATCAAAGTATTTTCATAAAGCAGTTAAATATCAATATGGGCTTAAATCAGTGCAACTAAGAACTGCAGTCTTGTATGAGTACTATAACAATCATCTAATGAAGCCACATATGAGTTATAGCAGTTTTTGTGCAGAGGGATTGAATAATAAACAGCTCCATGTTTAATAATAATTTGCAAATGCCATCTTTGTTCATCCTTTTATTAGATATTTTGAAGTATAATACATAAAACAAATACAGTACATAAAACAAAGAATGACTAACACAAATACTTTGTTAAGCCCGGCTTCAGCCGCAGTGGCCGAGCTGCATGTTTGCAAAATTTAAGCAAAGGTCTCAGTTTGATGTTTCCTCCGAGGAATAATCAAAGTTCTTCATTGAGGCTCAGAAATGAGAGAAACTTCATGCATGTGTAATGGCCGTCTGTAGCCTTCCTGTGATAGACAACTGTTGCTATTGTTGCCCTGCATAAGTTTCTTCAAGCTGGCTGCTGCATGTGCATTACATTCCCCATTTGAGAGACCCAAGTTCAAAACTTCAGTCTGCTTCACTGCCCATGAGCTAGCTTTGGATAAAGTACATATAATCAATCCTAAATTTGTCCCTAACACGCACCAGCCACAGCTGTCCAGACACCACAGAGAGAAAAACAAGCATTTGTCATTGGCTGGGCCAGTCGGGGCTTAAATTGGAGTGAAGCGCTTTGCTGTAAGGGGCCCCCCTGAATGGGTGAAAGTAACTTAAGCGGAACTAAATCCCTTTTCTAACAGATGTATGGCAGATGAGTCTGTCACAGTGGCTGGAGGAAGGAGGGAGGGGCAACAGGAAAGAGAGGGATGTTAACTGGATGGATGGATGGATGGATGGATGGATGGATGGATGGATGGATGGGGGTACTCATTTTTTGGACGGCAAGAAAGATGTATACGTCTCCCAAGTTTTAGCACAACGGAGATCTTCTGATCCGCGCTGAAGTGACAGCTGTTGTCAATTCACTGAGACAGTTCAGCATTTTTGCAAATGACTGTCGGATTTTCACTGAAATTTAACTTAATTTAATTTATTAAGAGTCTACAGCAGGGGTCAGAGATTAGGTTCAACCAGCCAGTTTTTTACAGCTGGCCTGTAGGTTTTCAATATGTTCTGTTTGTTTCTTTTGATTCATTTAGAATAAAATTGACGTATAAAACTAGTTAGTTTGGGCTAACAGAACATGAGGCAAACCAACCTCGAGGGGATACTGTTATCCACAACAAAATAATGTCAAAGTTTCGATGTAAACTCTAAAACGGAAAACTTCAGCTTTTGCCACGTGGCCCATGGGCTGCTAGCAGCACTGTGATGCCAAACAGGTATAATGGTCACCATGTTCACCATGTTGGTATAGCGTGTTGGCATGCTGACATTAGCTAATTAGCACTAAATTGGCATAAAAAGTACAGCTAAGGTTGATGGGAATGTTTTAGCTTTGCAAGTATTTGATTATCAAACAAAAAGACGAAAGTCATGAAGATAACCAAAGTGATCAGAATTCACCCAGAGGCGGACGTGAATGTTGGTACCAAATTTCACGGCAATCCAAGCAATAGTCATTGAGATATTTTAGTCTAGAACAAAGTGGTGGACCGACCATCCGCCAGACAGACATCACCATCCACAGACCATCATGGAGGTAAATACACTTCCAGATAACTAGGGACCAAAATGCTTATTACAGTTTAATTTCCTTTGGTAACATAACTCAAAATAAGGCTTGGCCAGCTCAAACAAAGCAGCCCTGGAGCCGTTCAGCTCTGACAGAACAAACAAATGATCCCAAAATTTGTGAAAGACTCAACTTCTGCAGGCCTGATGAGAAACAAAATGTGCACTGACGTGTGTTTTCTTGAGAATGTGTATAAGCAGCAGAATCAGACACAAGCAGCAGGGTGAGGGTGATACAGAGGTTGGAGGTTGTTACTGGGGAAAGGGATGTCTGTTCATCTGGACTTGCTGCCATGGCGACCCTAGACAGACAGATGTATAGATCGCCTTTCAACTGCATTTCATTTGTCTTCCTTTTGCACCGCTGCTGTGCTTTAACAAGCACTGAAGCATAGTCTTAGCTTTGCTGATAGACACCCACCGAGCATTTGACAGATAGCAACACCTTAGATTTACATAAAATGCAGATTCAACATCAACCCAAACCAGCACAAAAACTCTACAGGATATTTTGGCACAAAAATTCAAAATACAAGCGCTTTGGAAAGAATTCCAAGCGGATATCATGAAGATATTTACTGTAGGTCCCAATTTCACAACGCAAAGCAGGTACAGTAGTAGCTGATGTCATCTTTATTTATAGGATTTTTTCACCAACATCTATTCAACGCCAAAAAGTTATCAGGGACAATGCTCCCAGCAGGAGGGGACAGAGTGAACTGCACTGTTTAAAATCCAGGAGATTAAAGGGACAGTGACTCTGAGGCAACTCTTCAGCTGGGAGCACGGCTCCTCTTTTGTTCCTGAGTATGTCTCACCACATTCCAGCCAGGCACACATGTCGTGCTCTGGCGGGCTCGAGCCAAAATGCCATAACGTGTGCTCATTGCTTCCAGTTTAATGAAGTCAATGTAGAAAGAAAGAAAGAAAGAAAGAAAGAAAGAAGGAAAAATCAGGTTCAGTTCAAAGATCAAAAGCCAAGTCTGATCAGCTCCTCTACAAGCAGCTAGAAGAAAAGAATTCCACACGTGCACACAAACATTAAGAAAAAAGTTATCAGACGAAAACATACTCTGAATAAAGTGAAAGTCAACTTTAGACTTTGGCATCTTTTCTTTTTTTCTTCTGAGCATTTAAAACTCAAACATGAGACAAACATTGTCTTTTTTGTGTCAAAGCCAAGAGTTAAAAATTAAAAGTTTATTTACACGATTCCCGTACGAGACTTGGCCTAATTTCCCAAAATCTTGGTTGCTAACTTTTTTTCAGCTAAATCAAATGCAGCCACTGAACGTGGAATTACACTTGAGCTGAGTGCTACAGGGGGAAAAGTCAATCTGTGCAAAATTCAACTTTGGTAAATTGTGATGCGCAAATTTGCATTGTTGACCAATAAGGAGCCAACCTGACGGTGCTGACCTTTGAGCTGCCGTAGCTCATTAGCTGTGCTTCACCTTTCACTTTTAATTCTCCTCTGCTGTTGGAGTATCCTCCCCCAAAAAACATGGTCCACAGACTGTTAGGAACAGTGCTCGATGGTACAAGTACCTCTTTAAATAAAATGTGTGACTTTATTGCCTGTTAGCAACAGAGTTAACCAGCTTTGCTACCTGACAGCTAGCATGTTAGGAGAACTTTTTCCCCCCATAATAAAGGTGGGGCCATTGATATATAAATGAACAGTTTATCTGATGCAGTCACACAAGAGCACAGAAAAGTAACATGATAATGATGCTTCACTGATTGCTGATTTCTTTCTTTGTCTCAGAGTTCAGGATCAGTTTTCAGAGTGTGTTAAGTGTGTGCTTAGTCAGTTGCATTTTTTTAGTTTTAAGAGATAGCTACCACAAGATTTTGTACAATGGAAGAATTTAAACATCTATTTGAAGTCTGACTATTAGTTTGATCTACTATCTCTGTGAAGCTGGCCCCCGGGGCTGGTTGATACTTGTCTAAATATGGGTTTTCTCCGTGGTCATCTCACTGCATGACAGTCTCAGCATCACTGTGCTGATTTGTATGTGGCACACTCTGCGTTTCGAGCACTGGCCTCTCAACTGTGAATATTAGTTTCCTAGCTGAGTGACCCACACTCGGAATTCAGTTAAAGCGCATACATCCAGTTCTAAATTTGTCCTGAACACACCATCCACAGCCGTCCAGTCACCCAGCGTAAGTGGGCCAAAGAACTTTAGCGAATGTTCTTGTTGGCAAGCCGGCCTAAATGTCAATCTTTGAATTTTTTATGAATGAAAAAGCTTTTGTTCATTTAAAACTCCAGAAACTCTTGTGATAATAATCTGACTGAATTTATTTCTTTCACCTTCTGGTAGCAGTCAGTTTTTTTTTGTTGTTGTTTTTTTTGTGATTTTCCATTGAGACTCCAGCTGCCAATGCTTTTGGGAAACCAGGCCTGCAGCAGAAGGCTTTGACTCTTCAAGTAAAGATGTACAAAGAGACACACAAGCACCCACTGCAAAAGGAGAAAAAATGGCAAAGGTTTTTGTTTTGTTTTGTTTTTTTAAAAAAAAGAGACATAAAACTAAATTTTTAATGCACTTGCAGCATTAATCTAAAGAGATGATTCTTCCACACAGTGTGGAATTAAGTACATTTTTAATCAATTTTTCAGGTTCAAATGTTATATTGCAGGGTTTTTTCTGTAGCATAACCTCAGTGCATTTCAAGCGGTCCAGATTTGGGCAAAATTGCTCAGTTGCTTCGTTTAAAACCCTTCCTCAAGTCGTAGCGATGAAGTGTGCTCCCATACTTTAAGCAGTGATTGACATATACATGGTCGGTTTTCAAGACAAAGAGGAGTCCATGGTTTTCCTTTGAGGAGAGCGTCATGCAAACTGCAGCAGGATAGATGAGAAAGAAGCAAAGCACCCACTCTCTCGTCGACATAGTCTTAGAAGCGGTTTCTTTGCAAGTAGTTTTTAGGCCATGAAAAACAGGAAAGGGATTCTGCTGCAGCCTCGCATCCATTCAAAGAGCTTGAATTAGATAGTTGAGAATAGTTTGTTTTTGTTCTTCAAGCGCAGATATTGTTTTTTTCTTTTTTTTTTCGTCAAGGGCAGACTTTACAACAACCTCTTTCCTTTCAGTCCACCCACTCTCAAATCAGGCCCACACTTCCTCCCTTACATAAACTCTCTGTCTGAGAAAAAAAGGGAAAAAAAGAGAAAGATTACGTTGAGGTGACCACTCCTTTCACCACCGGTTCTCTGTTCAGATACGTGGCCCAGTAGACAAGGTTGAAGGTTCCAAAGAGGACGGGGAACACTATCCGCGACATCTTGTCGATCTTGCTGACGCTGTTGTAGGTCTTCTTGGGGTCCACCATCTTGGTCTCAGAGGCCCGGAGCTGCACCGACGTTGTGTTGGAGATGGTGGAGATTGACACATCCTTGGTGAGGTTGGGGGTGTAGTTGACGCCCGCTGAGCAAACATTGTTGGGCTTTTTCGATAGCACCATAGGATCTCGCTTCTGCAGCGGGACAGATGACATTGAGCGGTGAGTTAGTTTTAAGCCCTCTACAGATGTCATTTGCTCTGCTATTACCAGTGTTTTTGGCCTGAGATAATCAATGTGTTTCATTCTGTCTGGAATGATTAGCAATTTTACAGCTGAGAAATATTTCTGGCAAAACATTCGGGTAAAAGTCAGGGATTGCTGTGTCACTGAATTTCACTGTCAGTCTGATTTTTATTTATGATGATTGCAATATGCAGGTACATGTTTTAGAGCAGCCACTAACAGATGCGTGACAGTTTTCTTGGGAACCTTTGGTAATATTAAATAAAGCAACTTGTATAATAATCAATGCTGTGAAGGGATTTAAGGCCAATTCACACATCTAAAACATCTTAGATGTTCACATCTTAACCTATCTCTCATGTGGGAATATCTCTGTAATGTTACATGGATACCAAATTGATTTCTTGAAGAAAAGTTTGACGGTTTGGGAAATAAACATTTTCACTCTCTTGCCAACCCTTAGATGAGAAGATTGACACCACCTGCATATATGAATGCTAAACTATGTAGCTGGAGCCAGGAGACAGATAGCTTGGTTTAGCACAAAGACTGGAGAGAGGGGGAAACAGCTAAATCTACATACCTCTGGAGACACTGCCATGGTTACATGTGTTGTATTTTATGGTGTTTTTTTTAATGTGTAATTTAGTGTCCAGTAGCTGTACCTTAGGGTGCTGTGCCTCCAGCGCCTTCTTGCCATCCCAGGCCCAGCTCCTCTTGGTGAAGTAGTTCACCGTGGCGAACTCAATGAGGGCAGAAAAGACGAAAGCGTAGCAGACGGCGATGAACCAATCCATGGCTGTAGCGTAGGCCACTTTAGGAAGCGAGTTCCTGGCGCTGATGCTGAGCGTGGTCATGGTCAGCACAGTCGTCACCCCTGGGTGCAAACAAAGGCCACAACAAGTTTAAATTGAGTTTTTACAAGCCGGCTGGAAACGAGTAGCAGTCTCCTCTCGCTCAACAGAGGTGGGCACTTTAATAACTCTTAACTGCCAGCAACTGCAGAGCTGCTGCTCAGTGGGCAATGGTTATTATTCTCCCTTGTGTGAACATGCATGACAGGAATATTACTCAGGTAAATAAAATGTGACGAAAAAAAGTAAATGAGTAAACAAGTGGCTTCACTCACCAAAGACAGTCCGCGCTGGAACTGACTCTCTGTTTAGCCAAAACGACACCTGGGACAGGATTACAGTCATGAAACAGGGCATATACGTCTGGATGACAAAATATCCAATCTTCCTCTTCAGGTAGAAGTGGGCCATCATCACTGTGTACTGTCCTGGGGGGAAGAAATAAAAAGAATAGAAAGTTAGATGGGGACAATAAACAAGACGAGTGTTTAGATGTCTCTAAATGATAGAGATATGTGCTTTAAGCTGAACCACAGCAGGGTAAATAGTGTAATCTATTAATGTGTGATTTGACCTCCTTACAGCACCACAGATGTTTGGTTACACATAACACAACATAATCTTACTGGCTAACAGTATCTAAGATTGTCAAGATTGCACTCAACTATTGAATAAAACAGGCACAAACTATCCCTTTAAAAGTATTCAAAACTCTTCTCGTGCTTCCCTCCAACTTATGTATCTGTCCTGCTTCCTGTAATGAAATAATAAGAGGTGGTGGTAACTGCAGAATGGAGAGCGGCGGAGATGGAGCAGTTAAAAAAAAAATGAAGCCGGGATGAAGAGATTTCATATTCAGCTGAACACAACGACAAAATTAACCCGACTTCAAATCCATTATTAAACTGAAAAATGAGAGCAAGAGGCGTTAATTATTGCAAGGACATGACAATAGATTATTATGCTGTTAATGTCTGGGATTGGACAAAGGGGCGATGACAGTCCGACGGAAATCCAGAGACAGAGGAAGTGAGGCGAGAGAGAGAGAGAGAGAGAGAGAGAGAGAGAGAGAGAGAGAGAGAGAGAGA
>JBBMOE010000048.1:24129-106426 GCA_037975065.1 Chaetodon trifasciatus | reverse complement strand
GGGGGGGGGGGGGGGGGTTGAGACTTCCTGTCCTGGGATCCTCACAGAGCTCTAAGCCACGCCCACTCCACCCTGCCAATCCAGGCGCCGACACGCACACATACACACTCTGAAACACACATGAAGCATGATTTCCCACTGCTGTCAGCCTCCACACACACAGACACACACCTCAGGACACACTCTAAGCCACGGAGAGGGACACTGCTGCTAATCACTGGTGGGATGGAGGGGGGGTGACCGTGTGGACATTTTCTATCTTCTATGCTGTTTTTTCTTTTGTTCTTTGACAGCTATTTGTGGAATAATGATCAAACATCCTTGATGGGACTGGCTGGGGTGTGAAGGGAAGAAGAAGCAATTGAGAAAATGCACTGAGGGCATCCCTGCATCAACTGACAGCAGCCTGAAAGTGAGTTAAATCTGTTTATTTTGCAGGCGCTCCGTGCACCCCACACTAATCAACATCAGCACCACGGCCATGCCTCGATCAGGAGATCCACAACCCCATTAGTTCTGACTGCGACCCCATCACCTGGGCCCTCTGACGCCCTCATGACTCCAGGCCATCTGGCTCACAACTACTCCATCAACTTCAGGTGCTGCTGACCTGGGACACCCCAGGGTCACCTTTGCCCTTAATGCATGGATCCTGACAGGACTGGGGGCAGAGGAATGAGGAGGAACATGTTCCTCTGGTGGATCTTATTGCTTTTTTTCCAAGGATTTGTATTTCACAATGTCCAAGGAGAACTTCCTTTTATGGCGGGGAACAACGCTGCCATGCTGGTCAACTGGTGAGTAGGAAAATAATGATTTTTGCTTTTAATTGCATTGCCTGAAGGGAAACCAGAGAGGTCCACAAGAATGAAATTGGAAATACTCCAAAGCATATTCTTCACAAGCCCTACAAATCCCTGCAAACTCTAGAACTGTTGCTATAGTACGTCTTACCTAATTTTGGAGTTGGGGAGTTATTTTAGGATATTGCTGCCTCAGACAGGAGAAGGCATGTCCTTAAAGAAGTCCTTAAAGAAAAAAACTCGCAGACTAATCTCCTCCTCCATGTCCTCAAAGAGGAGTGTTTTCTAAGATTAGATGTGCTAATTAAAGCCTCACAACATCCTATCTGTCCAGTATTTCCAGATATAGACCGCAATGCATGAGTTTCAAGATCCATGCTCATTATCGACCAATATTGAAAGATAGTTTAAACAGCTAACATCTTGTTCTTCTGGGATTTTAAGACTTTGAATCTTTGGAAAACCCATGTTTAAGTATGAAGATGATGTATGAAAAACGATTTAAAAAGTTGCCCGTTGGCAAATTATGTTGATGTGATGTTCTGAAAACCTCAGAGCTAGAGACCAAATCCATTAGCCTGCAGAAAAATCATTAGCTGACCACCATCTAGCTTTCCCACATGTATGCACATACTCAGACTTTTTTATTGATTTCAAAAACAGGAGTTAGTCAGTTTTGTTCTCATTTGGGCCATGCAGCCGGAGCCTGGAGACGAAATGTTGCTGCTTAGAATAACAACACAAGGAAGGCCGGACAATCATTAATTGACTGCTCTTTTAAATTTCTGGTTTACAAGTGCTTCATTACTTTGCCTAGACCCAATAAAACAGCAGGCGACTGTCAGACTTCTTTTAATCAAGCTGGTGCCAGCTTGCCTCAACCTCCCTTTTTATCAGAGTAAAGAATAATCTGCAGGCCTTCACAGCAAATGCACCTATTTAGGGAGACATTTATTGCCCATAATATACGAATATGATCATTTTTGACGATGTGCTGCCATGTTGGACCAAGGAGTCCAGCCATGCTTGGCTTGTAATAGTGAGATCTTGCTTGTTATTGTACCTGAGCTCTCGACAGGCTCCTCAGACTTGTATATACTAAAATATTAAAATATAGTCATGTTGCAGGATCATGCAATACAAAAGACTGTGAGAGGTGGTTTTCATATGCATGATGTCCAATCCAGCAGCAGCTGTAAACTGCACACAAGGTGGTAATATTCCATTTAAAGTGATATCTAAGTGTGCTGTAAAAGTTATTAGCAACAGAGTCAAACACATACAGAAAGTAAATTAACCTTCTGGACAGAATTTGACCCCTGAGCTCAAACTCATCAGCAATCTCCACCACTGATTTGGACGGTTTCCAGACAGAAGCTTTGAGCTGCATGAATGATGATTTCCTGCTTTTAGTCCTTCACCTAAGTGTAATTCACAGATAATGTTTAGCATGTTCTTGTAATAGTCAAAACACCAGATGGCGGGTTGCTGATTTAGCGCAAGGTAATGTCAAGTAAATTGTCTGACATATAAATACATATGAAATGACCTTGACAAGTGATTAGATGTTGAAACTAATGAAAGTAAATTATAGATTAATGTGACGTCTCTGACAACAGTTTGACGCTTATAAGCTTCTTGCATTGAAACAGATCTTTGTGCCTGGTCTGCCATTGTTATCATCAGCACTATCTATACAATGCTGTTGAGGTTTGTTGTGAGTTTTGGCTTGTTAGTCTGCTCCACTGCATGGCCGTTCAGACCTGATCAGTTGACAAATTTGTTTAATAAAGTACAGTAGATTGTGTAAAAGTCTCTGGGCATTTGGAAAAATGATGTTTTCAATGGTACTGGGCAAGAAAAACAGAAAAAATGCCAAAGACAAGTAATGGAAGACACTGAGCCCTGCAGCATTTTTGATCCCTACCAACTAGCAAACATGGACTCTCCTTGCAGATACACAGTGTGTTTTGGTGAGTAACACCAAATGTAAACATAACTGTTTATTTACCAAAAAAAAAGAAAAAAAAGAAAAGAACCGCAGGGTAGCTTTAATTTCCAGTTTGTTCTGGATGAATTTCCACAAGACTACTTGATAAAATAGTTTTGTATACTAAGGAAGGGTGCACACAACCCTGATTTTGTTCAACATTTATGCCATTTATCATTTTCTCAGTATTTTTTCATCTTTAAGTATTGCTGCGTTCTGGTATTGATCTTTTCAGGTACCAGTAGTTAAAAATAACAGTGTCAGCATCAAAGCAGAGATTTGCCTGCCAGACATTCAGCCTTTTAGCCAGCCGTTTATCAACTGGTAATCTAACCAACTGGTCAACATGCCCACTGACCAACCATCCAGCCAGTTAACCAACAATTTGGAACTTCAGCCAGGCAGCAGTTCAGTCCTTCAAACAATGAACTCTTTAACCCTTCACTTAAACCACTGAGTCAGCCAGCTATGGCCAGGTTTCAGTTGTGGCTTGCAAAACAAAACAAAACAAAAAAACAAAACAAAAAAAAAAACAGGGGAAATCCACACTTTTAATAATGATTCTACTAGAAACTGGAGGGAAGTGTATTAGAGTTTCATTTTACATAAGAGTATTAAGCAGATGCCTTTCAACGCCCCCACCCCCACGTGTCAGAGCGAGGCTGTCCAATCCCAACATACAGACACACACAGATTTTTTTTCCATTTGTGTGAGGACATTACTTGAATTTTAAATCAAGCTATTTCCATTATGCTAAACTTCAAAATTAAACATCTCCAAGCATAACCCAAAAAACAACTTTATTTAAGCCCTGAATCTAACCCATAGCTCTGATGTAACTGTCCTCACTTTGTTTTCTACCATTGCTGTGAGGACATTTGGTAAGATAAATGTACCAGAGCACATAGCCACAGACACACAGATACTCAGGGACAGCCAACCAACCAATCCCTCACTGATCTGTGATGTCATCTTCTTATGCAAAAGCTGATGGGTGGTTGGATGGGGGGATTAACCCTAGGTCTCAGGTCTCTCTGTAGCTCTATGTGTGTGTGGGTGTGTGTGTGCGTGCACGCGCATGGGCTCATGCGGGGATAAGTGTTGTTTGACAGGGCTGTCCGGGCCTGTAGACAGCTGGTTGTGTGAGGGATAGGCTACTCTCCTCCACTAGCCTCCACTCATTGACTCTGATCTCCTGATAATGTTTCCCACATTTACTCTCTGCCTCGCACGCCCATCTCCCCAGCGTTTATCTTTTCTAATCTAGAATTAGTTACATCACGTTATTTGGTATTTCACTTACCACGCATCAAATACAGTATGAGTTTACTCTGGAAAAAGATGCACAAGAAAAGTGATTAAGCAGTTGAATGGATTTGAAAAAAATTGTTGCGCTATGGAGGTGGTCAGAGATCCTTTGGGCAGGGTCTGCATCTTTCTACTTGAGGTTTCTTCATTTAACTTGAAAGTGATAGGCTGTAAAAAGTTTTTGACTTGGCTCTTGTTGTGCGTCGAGTCAGCCTATTTCAGATAACAGGAATTAATTAACAGGAATCAGAACAGGACGCCATTTTTGCCTTGTAAACCCTTTACGCACCGGGTGTGCCTATCTGAAAATGTTGAAAGGAAGATGCCTGGAGGATGATGCTCTAAAAGTGATGTGATGAGTGAGTCAGTGAGGAACGCAAACAGTGAAAATCAGTATATAAAACTTTTCAAAATGCGACGTGACCCCAATTCTTTGGAATTATTTCATATTTCATGTCATGTTCTCTAAACGGTTAAAGGGTAAAGCATTATTCTACATGTGTCTTGATGTCAACAAACCTCTCAAAATGAGTCACTAATAAATACTTCAAGATTTCCATCTTTTCAAGGCTGAGCCATTTCCTCTTGCAGCTGAGCACTCAAACAGGAGGAAATAGTGTAGACTGTTTCCATTGTGGATTAATATGGAGTAATTACAGCAGCAGGATGTTGTAGTGACTCAAAATAAACTACAACACCCATGTTCATGGCAAATAAAACAGCACTAAGAATTCCTTGTTCCTATATATTAATATAAGTAGCGTAATCAGATATGTTTCTACTCTTTCTAAGGCACAGGAATACCACTCGTGTTGAAAAGTGCAGTCCATGTATGTAAATATGAATAAAACACACCAAAGACTGGCAGTTAAATAGATCACTTTGCTCTAAAACTCATCAAAACGTTTTTCTTAATGCTACAGCATGTGACGCGACAAAGACTTCCTGTCTACATGGTTGATTGCTTCTGAATGGACGGCAGCATTTAGTGAATTACTGGTTTTAAAGTAGCTGATAGCATCTAAGGACCGAGGAAGGACAATACACACAAACCTGTTGTTGTGTCTTGTACAGCTGTCTGTTTGGGGTTTTAATTTCACAGACACACATTACTGTACCTACTCTTTATTTTTCTTGCATCGTTTTTGCTTTTGCACTCGTCATAGATTTCCACCCTTTTGGATTAAGTTGTACTACTCCTGCTACTTTTATACCTGCCACACCTTATTTTACTAATCCTCATTAACTGACAGCAGTACTTACTACTACATACTACGACCATTATTACAGTAGTCCTTGTTTATGCGTATATTCAAGTACGTTCCTCTACCTCTGCTTGTGTGTATGTCCTCCGTGCCGGCGGTTTGCCCAATAAGATGGTACTGGTTGAGTCTGGAGCCGTCCTCTGCCACCACCACAGACTTCGCAGCTCCCTGAGTCCAAGTGTAGACCACCTCTGACACCGGATAGGCATCTGAGAGACAGAGAGATGACTTGAAATGAGCTTGTGAACTGAATTGAAAATACAGGAACATCCACAATGCAAGTTAAAGGTTGCAGAAACTGATGCTTCTTTTTTAATCACAGCAGATTTGCAACACGTTACAGTCACTTTTAGCCCCGTCGTCGCTCATGTTGTGCTTGTGCGTTTATTTGAGCGAGTGAGTCTGTCTGGCACTTTTTCATTAGACGGCAGGCTTGAGGCCAAAAACAGAATTTTGCTTGCATGCCTGTATATGTGTGTGGGTGGATATTTGAGTGTATTTTTGTTCAGACCACACTTCTGGGTCAGAGGTGAGCTCCCCTGTCAGCAGGAACCAGACCGAGTCAGATTAACCGTAGTGTGTTGCATCACACTTGTGATGAAAAAG
Source organism: Chaetodon trifasciatus (assembly GCA_037975065.1). Classification (NCBI taxonomy): domain Eukaryota; kingdom Metazoa; phylum Chordata; class Actinopteri; order Chaetodontiformes; family Chaetodontidae; genus Chaetodon; species Chaetodon trifasciatus. Next base: position 100,453 of record JBBMOE010000048.1, on the reverse strand, counting down.
AGAGTCTAAACTCTGGAGCCTCTCCCGCTAGTTCATTTCTTCATGTTAAATCCGGCACAAACACTGGATATCGATCCATCATCTGCCCCCTAGTGAGGGCTGTATTCTGAAAAGACTCACATCTCTCATTCATCTCTCTGAAGCTTTAGATCTGGAATGACATGTTTATTGTCTTTATCTGCCGTAATTCAACTGGAGATTCAATCCAAGTTCAATATTTAGTAGAAAAGTTGATAAGGTAACACTTTACATTAAGGATGCATTAATTAACATTGGTCAGTGCAGTAATCAGCCTTAACAGTCAATTAACAGTTATCTAATGTGTCAAGTAATTGTTTACTAATGGTGCTGACTGTAATTACGGTCACCTGTTTTGGCATATTTTAAGAATTTGCACACATAAGATTTGGAAAAATATTGATGAAGATCTGTTTTAAAAAACAGACAGGCTGAAGGGGAAACTGGGAACATAAATGATCTGCTAAGAAGAAAAATAATGAGAGAGGAGAGCTGCATCAGCTCACTTACAGTAGATGCTCAATTTCATTTCAGATTCATTTTTTATTTTGATGTTCTCTAAAGGAGGCCATTTAATTTACTGGGGAGAGATCAGATTTTCCGCCATGACAAGCACCACTTTCACTTTTAAAAGAGCACATGCACAGGGAATTTCAGTGCAGCCAAATGTCCTTTTATCACGAGAGAAGCAGACAATTATGTACATTAAATATCCATGAATAGAACGTAGGACAAGCCAAAACAGCACTGAAACAGTCAATTGTTTACAACTTATTTTGCTGACTGTCAGAAACACTACTTAAACCCTTGGCTTGGACCTGTGTGGGACGGTTGCCATTGTTTATTTCTGTCCAGCAGATACCATCTTAACTTGAGTGTTTCCATTCTGGGTGCTCACTTGGAAGCTGGATAGTTCTGTACAAGGTATGTAGTGTTTAAACTTGGGCACTGTCAGGCCATAGGCAAGGACCTTAATTGTAGGGTAGTTAGATTGGAATGAGGGATTATTGGTGAATTTCATTACGCAGAGGAAGAGCTAAAGACTTTGGCAGGCAGTACAGTGCACCTGTGCCAACTCTTGAACAGTTCACGCTTAATGCTTCGCTGCTCGCGTCTTATGTGTGATTCAAGGGGAGCTACAACTCAGCCGAACTCGTCACTTACTCCACAGTCGCTCTACACACTCTGAGTGAAGCTGTTTGAAATATTAAATGCAGAGAATTTCTCAAGCCAAGATGCCTTTTTCCTAAACAACACAAGTTAAAGACAAATTAGTATTTAATGTGTCGATGTCTATTATTGGAATGTAATGCTGGACAATCAAATGTGAAGGAGATCTTTAAAATCCAAAAAACTGACAAGGCCGACTGATGCGCTGAAATGGAAAAACAGGAAGTCATCATATCGAAGCAACAAATTAGGTTGCTTACCAGTGTCTTCCAAAATGACTGATATGACATTAAGCTTCTTTTTTCCATCTGTCATCCCTGTGGTCAAGGTTTGGCTCAGTTTAGGCAACTAAAGCTACTTTCTTTTGGTTATGTCTGTTAAATATATATAGAATAATTAGAAAACCAGTGTTGACATGTCTTCTACATGGATCATCAACTGGTCAGGATGTTTACCTTTACCTGTGACATGCAGTTTTAGCCTCAGTCTTTTAACAGGATAGCATGATAAGGTTAGCAGTAGACAGTGTTTTCAAACTTACGCAGCCAACTTTAGCTTAATTAGCTGACTAGCTGATCAAATATGCTGATGAAAGATTCATTGATGCTCTGGTGATGGGAACCGCAGGAGGAGTCAGACTATGAAAGCGCTCAAGTTTATTTCTAAGAGTTGCACACACATTCATATCTTAGAATATGAGAGGCTCCAAGAAGGACAGCAGTCATAAAATGATTCACTACTACATATGTTCAGCGGGATCATTGTGGGTTGAAGGCAAGACAGGCTGAGAGATGACTCATCAGACCAGGTTTTATTGTTTTCCCACAGCTCGGTGGTCACGTTTTGCGCACCTCACATCATCACCTGCGTCTTTATGCGCTGATTCAGGGAGCAAGCTGTGTCTGTTACTTGGACCAACTGTACTGTCTATTGTTACTCGTGGCAAAGGACTGTGCCTCTAACTCTGACCTGCAAAGCCAAAATGCAAACTAGAGAGAGAAACAAAAGAGTCACCTTTGAATGACATGTTGAAATATATTAAAGTGTAAATTAGTTTTCTGCATTCATTTTAACATAAATGTTAATAGTAGATGGACAGACAGTCACATGTAGTACATAAATACAATTAATTTATCCACCAACTGTAAAATAATACAAATTATAAAGGATAACAAGTGTAATATCTGCATTTTTAGGTATTGGTTCTATAGCAATGCTTTCTGGGTAAAGTAGTCAGCTGAAAAAGGCATAAGATGAAAGCATTATAACCTTTTTAGGTGTTATGCAGTTTGCGTGCCAGCCTGAAAACCCTTTAACTCTTAAAACCTTTTTTCTTAGCTTCAGTGCGTCTGTGGTCACTGCTCTCTGCCTTTGTAGGCCAGTAATGAAACTAAAATCATGACATTCTGAAAAGAGGAGAGGGGATGGAGAGATTTGGTGACTTTTTCTTTTTTTTTTTTCTTTTACACTGGGGATTAATTTTGCCCATTTTCATTACACCGGATGTTGTCTCCTTTCATCCCCCACTGATGACAATAGTAAACAGTGGATACAGTCAAAATACTGTTTAGTGTTGTCACAGATTACTGGACTAAAACAATGTTTGTGTCAGGCACTTCAGCCATTTTGTTTATTTGAAGAAAAGGGATTTTAGTCTGTTTTGCTTCCTTTTGTTATGCAGCTTCAACTGTATAATCATGTTGTAATGATAGCAGAGCCCATTAGCTGCAGTGTAATGTGGAGGTTTAGCCGCGTTATGCCACCTGAGGACAGAGGCTAAATCAGGAGGTTGTCAGGTCAGATAGAGGAGCCACAATTAGTCCCAGCGCGACAAGAGAGAATGAAAGAAAAGATAAGAATATACATGGAGCCAATTTGTGAATATGCACCGCGGCCATCAGCACATTATTCCTATTATACACTTACACCTCTCACCTGCATGGTATTGCACCGGGGCGATTATGTTGGTGTCTGCCATAGGAAGCCCCATCATCTCTTTACACTATAATTGGATTGTAGTCAAAAGTGCTTCTCTTACATACTGAATGCGGTTGGACAGCGTCTCACAGAAAGCTGGGGATAAGAGCCTCATCCTTTTAGCCCAAGAGGCTCCCGAGATGTGGCATTTGGCCAGATCTTTCTTTAAATACCCTCAGGGCCACTCAGGTTTCTATACGTGTCCTCACTGGTAGGACACACAGACAAGCCATCCTGTTAAGAAGGCATTGGGGAAAGCCCTTCCGATCATTGGCCTAATTAAGTGTTGGGGAGCACGCAGTAATCTTCTCTTCTCTTCTCTTCTCTTCTCTTCTCTTCTCTTCTCTTCTCTTCTCTTCTCTTCTCTTCTCTTCTCTTCTCTTCTCTTCTCTTCTCTCTCCTCTTCCTCATATGGTGCTTATCCCAGTGGGCTGATGATTGAAAACTAAACAAAACAGCACCATAGCGCAGTCCTCCTTACTTCCTTTCTACATATTGAATTCATAAGAAATAAAATGCACCATTGCTCACTTCATTGCAGTGAGTGTTTTTGCTGCTGCAGCCGTACTTGGTCTGATATGACCAGTAGCTTAACTTTAGGAAAACATAGCTATATGATGCTGTGTCATTACTGGCACTACAAAGCATTTAGCTAAATGACAAACAGTAGTTTAGCATTTAGCATTATACTGTAAACGTCACCTGTAGCCGCAGTGGCTGCTGTTTAGTCGAAGTTGCATAGACTTGCTTTAAAAGTGAACTTGTCAATGATGAGTTTAAAGTGAGGAGAGCAAACACAGAAAGTAGATAATGACTTTTCTGCAGCAGCATTCTATCATTTGTCCAACATTGTCTGAAACGATTCCTTATTGTTCTCTCAGTGTCGATTAATGTTTTGCATGACTTCTTGTGGACATCACATAATAGCTGGGATTAGTATATAGCGAAGGGACGAGATGAATATAAAAGTAGATTTTACTCACAGCTGCCAAACTTGAGAGGGCAGGCGTGTGCATCCATGGGGAAATCCTCCAGCTGCATGGGGCATTCTGCTGATATGGTCAGTCTAAGGCAAAGCACGTACAATATATCCATTAAACACGTAGCAAGGTCTTACTTTAGCAGTCACCATTTTATAATTGATACGTTGTGACACGGGGAAATGCTTCATGTCGTATTTTCTTTCACACGCACCATTTAACCTTTAAACATTTCAGTGGATTTCTTATACAGAGTGCTGTACAATTACAAGAAGAGCTACAACTACTGTCACTGAAATTAGAGGGCACCAAAAACAGGTCACAGCATTACTACCTTTACAATGATAACCGTTGAACAGCCTTAGAAAGGACATAAACTCATGAAGGAGAGAGATATGGAGCATATATGTGGGAGTTTTCTCTCAAAGCAGCAGAATGAGAGTACAGTTCCATGCATGACGCATGCAAGTGCAATATTTCCCTCCCTCAGCGACACTGGTATTACAGAGGCAATACTGCCACGTAGTGGTCACAGGCTGTCATTCGTCTGAACACAACAGACTGGAAAGCTATTTTCTAAATGATCCTCGGGACAAACTCTCATGCAAGTCCTTTTTCATCTTGCCCTGCCAATCACCTGTCCATCCAGATCATTGGAATACGAATGTGAAGACGCAGTCTGAGCTCTGCCTCCGACTGAACGTCATTTGAATTGCTAAGGACACAAACTGAAGGCTATCTCCTGCTCCACTTAGTTTCGTTCAATCAGACTATTTAAATCATTCAGACAGAAAATAGCTTTTCAAATCAAATCTTCTGCCTGTCATTCACAGTCATTAAAAGCCATCATTTTAGCTGCTGTGATGGTACCTCCCATTGCCCCGAAAGAACCACAAGATTAACGAAATCAAGCATAGAACCTGAGCACACACATCATAATTCTTCATTATTATTATCATCATTGTTATTATGATCAAGTTTATAATCAAGTCCCTCTGGGTATTATTGTTCATTGCATGATAAATAGTAAAACAATGATATGATGATGTGGATTCACTGAGCTTAATGAAGGAGAATTAAGTGGGCAAAAATGTACCTTTATTTAGCTGTCTCTTAGCATTGGCATTTGTTTTCTCCTTCAGCCATTCAGGCATGTGGGCAACCGTAAGATTAGCGACAAAATGAGGTGAATTATCTCTCATTTTCCTTCACTGAACTATATTATTATCTTAATAACAACTGTGTCACCGAGATGTGGCCAAATCCTCTTGGGTCATGTTTTTTTTTTTTTTTATGCTTCAGTATGTCCCACGTGTACAGTATGCATCTACTCCAGGAGGTTTCCCAATTACATCATTAAAGTGAACAGAGCATAACAATGTGGGAGAAGGGGCCACCTCTGGTCCCTACAGAGTCGACTGTTTTGGGCCTCAGCTTGCTTTCCACATCAGTGCAGGATTATCCAATTACATTATTGTGCCTAAAACAGCTGAAGGATTGTGCATGGAGGAGAGGAAAGAGTGTCTTTGGGATAAATAAATGAGAACATGGCTGTTGGCTATTATGCCATGGTCTAATTATTCATGTGGCCTTGTCCCACTCACAGGGATGCCTGTAAAGTAGTTGTTTTTAATTTGGGGTGTCTTGTGATTTGTCCCTTAAAAGTCAGAATCTGTGTGTTCCAGTGCAGAAAGACTTTAAATATTGGTGGTAAAACAGCAGATTATAATAAGTTTCATGATTCAGCTCAGCCTGTTTGGACAGAGCAGAAGACAGGGGGTCAAACCTCAGAAACACACCAGCACACAGACCTTAACACCTGTGGGAAATCTAAAGTTTTTATGTCTGACCTTGCAGAAAAGTTAAGAACTTGGGACGGCAGGACAAAACTGAAAGGGCTGACTTTTGATTTCAGGAGCTTTATGCTGTGTTAACCACTGAGCCACCACCATGCTGCACCATCTGTCTTTTCACACTAACAAGCACATTTTTCACCCCCAACTTGTATCACATACAGTCAGTCTCATGAGGGCTGGGTTTATATAAAAAAAACAAAATCTGAACAGTTAGATGTGTTAATGGATGACAGCTCAACTGTATGTAATGATAATGGCATGTAATGCACTCACTCTGTAGTAATATAGCAGTTTCAACCAGCTGATAAAGCGTATGTGTTGCAACCTCATATCCGGCTATAATGGACCACCATCAAGCCCATGTGCATTAAGCTCGCTGAGGATTGTAAGAAGGGGTATTTTATGAATTATCCATACAGACAAATGCATGGACCCTATGAAAGCAACCGCTCCACCTCACGGCAATGCTTTCCAAATGATGCGGCACCACAATCACATTTAGTTAGAGGAGCTTTCATTGACCCCCTGCATGATGAATGTGTGTGAGAGAGAAAGTAATGTTTGTAATGTGCACTTACATGACAGTTATCTCTGCTTGCTAGTGTGTATAATACATGTTTTCAGAGTAGTATCTGTGTTGAGTGTGAATGAGGGATGTGCATATGTGGTGCTCTGCACATACTCCATATACCGGATGCTTTATGCTATCAAAAAATATGGACGTGCCTACAATACCCACAAGTGCTTCTTGAACATCAGATTAATTATTTATATAACTGTAGTTACATATATTAGGAAATTGGGATATTTTTGCTCTGAATTTTTAACTCTAAGCTCATAATTTAAGGTATACAGTAGTTATATAACTCTAATGTTCTGGTAAGGGGCCTGCACACTTTTAACAGCTTAAACATTATACTTTAGTCTTAATAGTCCTACTTTTAGGACTATAAGCGTGATTTTAAACAGATGACATGTTACGGAAAATGACTCATTACTTCTGTTTGCAGCTGTAAAATGTGGTTAAATATATGAATGCATGTGCTCTGGCTAATAATTAAGTCTAACAAATAGGTCTCTTTGGCTTAATGCTATCTGAGTTTTATGACAGTTTGCTCTGACATGGAGTTATACATCTCTTTGGGCGTTGATCCAAAACATGTACAGTATGATACTATGGGACTTCAGCACTTTTCTACATATCGGGTTTAATTAATGTTAGAAGAAAAGAAGACAAATCTTGAAGGAAACAAAAGTTTGATTTTGTAGGTATCGTTATATTTTTACAAATACAGCAGTGGAGTCTGTGGGACCCCAAACAATTCAGAAATAAAGCCAATGTCATTAAACACAAGGGTTAATAGGATGGTTGGGTATAGCTGGATGAAAGGCTGAATGCAGAACATAGACAGACTTTCATTAAGTTTTGGCCTTATGCTAATATTATGCTAATGTAAAGCGCAAATGGACATAAAGAGAAACAAAACAAAAATGCCGTTGAGCTAACTGTGACCTACAAGTTCCCAGATTGCCTGCGTGTGCATATGTGTGTATAAGCTTGTGTTTGTGCAGGAAATAAAACCAGTGCTGCTTGTGGTTAAGCTCCGCTGGTAATGACAAGCACAGTGCTGTAACAATTAGACGATTAAAAGCAACCTACTGCTACTTCATTCCAACTATGGCAGGGAATCTGATGCCATTTTTAGATTATGGAGGCAAAAGCTCTCTCTCTCTCTCTCCATTTTTACATTCAGAGATATAAATACATGTATGCATAGATTTCCATAATATTACACATATGGAATTGAACACACAGACATTCATGCAATCTCTTGTTAAGCCTTGAGGTCAAAGTTGAGCGTCACTACAACTGATTAGTGCAGAAAACATGTTTGACTCCCACGGTTTGCGTTCGTGTGTGCGCCTGGTGCGTGTGACAAAGACGCGTCTATAAATAAGCTCTTCTTTGGATATGTATATATGTCAGGGCGATTGCATATGGATAATCTGTCCTCCATCCAGCACTATTCTCCCTGTGGGTGGCACTGGTATCAGATAGAGTGCTCTCATCCGTGATACAGTCACTCTTAAGTCCTGCAGCTACAGTAACTCCTGAGGATAAGCACAGCATTATTCTAATTCTCCGGTCCAAAGGTCACAGTGAGTCCTGGTGGTTACATTGACGTTCCACTAAACAAAAACAACAATTTGTCCCTCAGAAGGCTGTTATTCTCTCCTCAATTGAAGTGGAGAAGATTTTATGTTTCCATTGCCGTGTAAATACCGGTGGTTTAGTTTATAGTGATCACCATCTGGTTGTTGGCCTGTTTCCGTCTTTGTTTTTTTTTTTTTTTTTTTTTCTAATTTACTACTGCATTACTGCCAAAAGCTAGAGTTCAAAACGAGGCTGCTTTTCATAATGGATGATATCCTGCCGCCGTTTTTCCTCAAAACCCTACACTTAAAGAGACACTTATACACACTGATATTTATATTATATTTCATCCATAATATCTCAAATTGAGTTAAAAACAGAAAGCTGAAAGAGTTAGAAAAGCTACAAGAATTTAAAGAAATGCTTTTGCTGTCCATGGTACTTTGCTCTAACTGTAACATGGACTTCAAATGAAATGCCTCTGATTGACCACTAGGTGACACTGTTCTCCTACAGTCTGAGGGCTCCTTCCTCTCTCTGAGTTCAAAGCTGGATTGTGTGTTGCTTGGCCTTGCTAGCTGTTTTCTTCATTTCTATGTACTTTTTCTTGTACTAACCTCCACTTAGTGTCGTGCTGTGCATAAGTGGGAGGTGTCCTCAATTCATGTAAGGATTTTGAGACCCAAGAAACATTGAGCACCTTGAACTTCTTTACTGTGCAGACAGTTCTACTTCTCTAGTGCCACTGGGGTTTATAATTAGGGTTGTTATGAAGCATAGCACTTAGCCGCAGTTCATTTTTCAGGGTCTTTAAATTGTAAAAAAGCGTTCATGCGAATCAGCCACGCCAGAGGACAACATCTGTGTTATAACCTACCTCATAGTGTAAAGCAAAGTGCCGTCATCCTTCAGCCTCAGCAGCTTGTTGGGCGTGGTCATGTTATGAGCAATAGACTTCTTGCCGTTAAGGAAGAAGGTGTCGGGGGTCCAGATGTTGCTGGCCAGCAGGTTGTTTAAAGGCAGCATCTCCATGGGCCCTTTGAAGCACAGGCGCTCGTCCTTCCAGCTCTGACGGAAGAACACGTCTATGGTGTACTCCTGAGACACAAGCAAAAGACGGATATCAGAGGTTTCTCCTGGAAAAAGGCAAGAAACAGGAGCATCAGCTTTGCAGCTTTACTCCAAAATAGCAGTGAGAGGTAACAGTTTGGACCCAGAAGTCTTGTGATGCGACGTCAGTGAACTGCACTCTGGTCTCATGTTTACCGATTGATAAGAATTTCCTCTAAAGAAATGGTTCCCCATTTCTCTCTTATGCTTCGCAACATCACTTACTTTGGTGCATTTACCCAAAACAAGAATTTAAAGACAGATTAGGTCTCAGTTTGTGTTTCTTGACTTTGTCGCAGTTTCATTTTCTTTTTTTAGACTCAGAAAATTGTGGACTTTTGAGTAGAATTCTTCCTTAATTGAGCTCGAAATATTGTTTTCTGGCATTTCCTCATCACGTTGCGAAGAAAGTAAATAAACTGAGACAGGTAAAAGCTTATTTAACTCACGTCTTTACAGTCAATTGTCAATCCGCACAAAATTGTCAAACATTGCACTTACTCCTTAACTCCTTTATGCTTCAATAAATCCAGTAAGATTTCATAGATGTGGTGATCAAACATCATAAATTAGCTTGTGTGTGCAATATTGACACGCCTCAAGCTAAAAAAAAAAAAACCCAAAGCAAATGAACAAGACACAAATATAGTACTCCATACCACAGAATAATGACGCTGTTAGCACACTGACATACAAGCTTTTAAGGACCACAAAACCATTCAAGTCTCTTGCCACATTTCATTAATCAAAGTAGTGCCCCTGTCAATACCTTTTTCAAGTCAATTATAGGAAAGTGGCAAGTTTGATCACTGCTGTGTCAAAGTGTGCCAGGGATACGGCAGGGTGTGACAGAAGATTTAATGAGAGCGATTTAATGCGTTTTGCTATCCAGGTGGAACCGCATAGTTCATAAGAGATTGGATTCATAAGGGGATGAATCATTTGGAACAAGTTGGAATGGGCCAGCCACATCGCATTAAATCTTAAAAGTTTAAGTCGTCCACATTCATATTGTCTCATTTACAAGGAAAAAGAAGCAATCTTCAAAGACACAACTAGGACATGAGTGTACTTCTAACAGGAGCAGCGCTGCCAGTCTCATGAAATGTAAATAAATGTTTCCATCTAAAAATACCTACAGTAGCCTGGATGGGCTTTGGAGACGTGTGTGTTTGTGTTTGTCCTGCACAGTGTATCTATAGTGTTTGCTTTTGATCAACTCACCATCTCTGTGTCAGACACCGGGCCAAAGCTGGTGACAAAAATATTAGTCTTGATCTCTGTGACATTCTCTGTTGAGAGAGAACAGTTGAGAAGGTTTGAGGTAAGAAGAGGTCAGAAAAAGACAATGAAAAGCAGTATGTATTGAATTTAAGTGTAATGAAGCACATTTTTAAGTGACTTTGTCATTCGCAATTCAGTGTCTTCTCCTGGTATTTGAGATGTTCTTCCCTGACCACAGCCACATAAAAGGTGTGTTAAAACTGAAATTGAATTACGCTTTCTGTATATATTTTGTATTCTAACTGCTCAGTGGTGTCTTTCCTACCAATTGGCGTCATCATCGACTAATCCACCAATTATTTCCCAGATTAATGATCATTAAGTCCAAGGTGATGCCTTCAAATATCTTGTTTTGTCTGACCAACAGTCCAAAACCCATAGAAAATCAATTTACAATGGTTTAAGGATGCAAAATACAGCAAAATTTTACATCAGAGAAGCTGAAGCAAGAGAATGTTTGAAATATAAACGATCTAAATAGTTGCAGATTAACTCTCTCCATCAGCTAATCAACTAACTGCTACAGATCTAGTCAAATTAAAAAGATATTAAGAAAATAGTGAGCTGTTCAGTATCAGTTGTGCTGTTTCAAAACTTCACATCAATTGATTGTAGCAACAGAGTAAACTGGGACTTCCTCAGTGCTCATACCAATACACACATTTCCATGATTTCACATCTTCTGAAGATGATGTGCCACATCATTTCTGTCATTTGTACAAGCATAGCCATCAAAATCTCCCTTATGCATAGAAATTGGGATTGGTCGTGCTGTGGAGAGCAGCTTGTTGAATGCTGAGTGAAGGCCTGAATGTTTTTCTGGTATGTATTTATAGGCTCTCTTGACAAGGGTAGCAACCGTTACCAGGATGTGAGAGCAGGCTTTTGCCGTGACATGAGCCACTCGGCACGAACAAGCCTTGTTTCTTACTACTATGGGACATGTACTGCATGTATGGGGAAGTCAAATGAGGACCAGTGTTATGAGGACAAAATAAAAAGCTTGTTGGAAATTGGTGGAATAAATGCAGTTAAGTGCCAATCCATTAGTGAACGAGTCAGGGATGGCGAAAAATGAAAAGCTTTCCTTTCAGTAACCCATAGAAAAGAAAATATCCATCTTTGAACGGCAATTTGTCGGCTCTCAAGGTTATCTCCTGTTGCCAGGGTGAAGAGCGTGAATAAAACACCACAGCACACTGAATTCAGGCAGTGTTGAAGATGACTTGATTGATTTATGGTCCCTGCCGCACAAGAAAAGGCCGCATGCATTCATGATCCTCGGTTCAAAAGGAATCGCAGCGTCTGACAATGCTTGTTGTGTATTCACCTTAGTCAACGTGGAAGCAAAATTAACATCTGCTTGCACAGTTTCTACCCCTGTATCAGCCAGTCTACTAGCATTTTCCCAGGAATCAGTGCATGAAATCGCAGCGGGGCGCTGGGCCTCCCACAGAGTCCAGGTTAACGGGTTAGGTTAGCATGCTGGGAGGCTCTACTGTGGCATTATGATATTAAAATGTAAGATTAATGTCTTGTTTTCATATAAGAAGGCTCTGAGTGCACTAAAATTTGAAATGAAGGAATAACTGGTCCCCAGCAAACCTCCAAGCCCCGGCCGGAGCCTGTTGTCATAACCATCAAGGAGCCCATCCAGGATCCTGGTGAAAACTGTGCTGTTGTCATTGGCGGCCGCCTCCTTCTGAGCCTCTGAGGAGGACTGGCAGAGACTAGGAGAGGAGAGGAAACAAGAGTAAAGAGAACCTTAGGAGGAACAACATCCTGACGTCACAAACTGCAGGACGTCAAACATGACACGGTTATTGTGATTAATTAGCTCCCCGCATTAAGGACAGGCTTGTTGTGATTAATTATTGAACATAAGGACTGCTTACAACTACCAGTAGAGATAATTAAGGCTTTGACACGTGATCCAAATATAAACAAATGAGCTCCCCTTCAAAATATAGCAAGAAGCATTATGCCTTGAGGGCAAGCACCTTCTCTAGGGCTTGAAAATGAGGAAAATTACCTCTCTTTTCTTTAACAAAGAACACTGTGTCCATGCGCAGGAATTACCAGGGAGAGACATGGAGGACAAGGTTACAAGCTGGGTTTTGAGCATGTGATCCAAAAGCCATTGATCTACTCTGATGAGAGTGGACTATTCCAGTGATTTACTGACAGCATTGCCAAAGATCTTTTTTTTTTTTTGCCTTTCCTGAGTGCAGGACAGCCACTTAAGCGGTGCTGTAGCAGAGTGCTGCTCGGATATGCGATCAATCAAAGAGAGGAGGGCAGAGCTGGCAGGAATCCTCAACAAAAATATATATGAATATCCAAGAGTTTCATTTCCAAAATTGCAAATGGAGCAGTCACAATTTGTGACAATACTGCTGAATGCACTGAAAATGCAACTTACAATTGAGCAAATGGCAACTTTAAGACATTTTGCTTTAATAATACAAGTAGTAAGCTTTAAGCTTGGCATTTCGGAGCAACCAGACTTTTTCTAAATGTTCAAAATGTGTCTTGTAGTTTACCTATTTTGGCATCCACACAGGAGCAGGAGGGAAAGGACGAGCCTTGCCATGACTGAATTCCTGCTCACGTTGTTGTTTATAGCTGTAACACACATCCATATACAGAAAGAGGCAAAGAAAAATGAACAAAAATGCATCACAAAATCAAACACCCGAACAGCCATTCCAAAAAATAATGCTATTCCATTATATCCTGAGCTTAAAGGTGTAGCAATGTTAATAAGGCAGCCCCTAACTCACACAAAGAAACTCTTTACCCTGCTGCAGACCATTACAGGAATCACTAAATCAAGCGGCGGGACAATCTCAGCTCAATGAAGCTGCAATCTGCAACTCTTTAACATCCAAAACATCTGCCTCACCAGCACCAGAAAAGCTGGGATGTCATAGAGAACAAACATCAAAACAGCTGTTTCCTGCATTCTGATCCCCATTGTGTAGAGGTTCCGCTGCGTTTGAATCCAGCGCAATACAATTCATATGGGCCACCCCCCTCGCCCCCCCCCCCCACCACCTCTCCTCCACCATCACCCTTTTCCACTCTCTCCATCACAAAAAACATGAAACTGCATCTCTATTTGCCATGCTGTGGATAGTCATTAAAAAGCCTGAGGAGGAAAAAAGGGGGGTACCTGAATGCAGATCTATCACAGCCATGTTTTTTTTGGGGGGGGTTGGCTGTTTTTTCCTCAAACAGCGACTGGAGGCTGGGGGTCTCCGTCAAAACTGGACGGTTCAGTCACCTAATCTCCGTGCCTGTCGGTTGTCTCCCCTCCTTCTTCTCCTTAGCTTAGCTCCTTCTCTCTCTCAGTCAGCGGCTCCCCATCAAACGGAGTTGTAGTATGTGTCTGGTCTTCTCCTACAGGCTACACCGCCTTCCTCCTTCAGCGCCTGCTGCACCGCGTCTCCTGCATCGCCTCCAGAGGTGTTGCAGCAGCAGCAGCAGCATCACACGGGCTGCCTCCTCGGTCTTGTCCGCCAGCCTCGAAGGAGACCGGGTTCACTCCACATTTTTTTCCGTCTCTTTTGCTGTACCGCCTACTGCCGGTGCGAGAGAATGAAGTGCTGCAACAGAGGCTAATAATTTTATAATAGATGCTCCCCATTGGTGGGTTGGGAGGAGGAGGCGCACCGGCGGTGCAACTGGGGGGGAAAGTCAGATGTTAACAAAATCAGGTGCGGGTTTTTTAAAGCATGTCATTGAACTCAACAGCAAAAATGACGTTTTGTCTGTAAGCGAGGTTATTAAAGGAGCACGTACCTGTCAAATGAACTCAAGCAGGCCCATTTTTCATTGACACCTCTCGTCCTGGTCAAATGTGCTCATTTTTAAACTGGGTGTTGTTTAACACGACGTAAAGATATAATGTTTTCACACAGTTGTACTTTTAAGGTCGCTTTAGTCAACTGCATTTTTCGGGTGGCAGAGGCTGGACATTATCACCATTTGCCCATGAGTTTTAGCTGACTTTTTCAACGGTAATTATAAGGAAATATCCCTTATTCCTAGCTGACTATTTGAAGTGTTTATCCATGAGTTTAGATATCCATTTCAACAATTTACCCATTGCCTCTAGCCATGTCATTTTATCCATGAATTTTTTGCTTTGCTATTTCAAACACTTACCCATTAGGCTACTTGTAGCAATTTATTTCTTACTTTAAGCTAACTGTATGTGGGACTGTTTCAACCATTTATTACTGCTTTTGGCTATTTTAAATATTGATCCATTACCTTCAACAATTTCAACTATTTAACAGCTATGTATTGTCATTACTTTTAGCGTTTACATAGCGAAGTTATCAGCTTACCTGTAGCTATTCTAAATCTCTATCCGTCACTTAAAGCTGACTATTTCATTTAACACTTACGTATTACTTTTAGATAAGTATTTTAATTTCATTTAAATCATTTATCCATTACTTTTAGACTTTCCTGACAGCCTGCTAGCCAGCTTTCCCACACACTCTTATTTCCATGTCCTGTAGTTGAGGTATTCTACAAGTTTTCACCTTCACGTTGACGCAGGGAGGCGGGGAACCATTTGCATATACACTGATTTAAATAATGTGTGCTCACGATTTTATAATCTTAAGGAGGTGAACGACCAGTTTGTGTGGAGGGGAACCGAGAGCTGTTTACGACGAGACCCCGAATTGTTTGAGTGAAATAAAACAAAACCAGCAAAGATCCAGAGACCTCGCTCTGAGTTTGCACACTGTAGCTCGTCCCTTTTCAGTTCCTCCTCAAGAAAGTCTCCAACCAAAGTTGCTATCATCCTTACGTTTGCCATAAGAGGGTAGCCGAGCTCCACGTTTCGTCGACGGCAATTAGTGCCTGATATTTAACCTCCCTCCGCTTTCTTGAATCCGTCTGGAGATGCAGTGTGTGGACGGCGGGCACGAGGCGCCCGTCTGTCGCCTCGGGAGGCTGATTTCAGCACCACGCCTGGTGCGGACAGCTCCTGCAGAGCGATGACCGCTGGGAAAAAAGATACAGATGTGTGTGTGTGTGTGTGTGTGTGTGCGTGTGTGTGTGTGTGTGTGTGAGCGAGAGAGTGTGTGTGTGTGTGTGTGTGTGTGTGTGTGTGCGCGCGTGCGTGTGCGTGTGCGTGCGCGCGAAGGTGGGGGAAGGGGCTCTCTTGGAGGAAATTGACTGCCTTTCAATATTTTCCCTCCAGGCATCCCACTGTTTCAGAGTCCTGCTTTACCACAGGCTACCAACCTGCGTAGAAACAGCAGCTAAACAGCCCACACAGATCAATTACCTCACATAACAAACCACGGAGGGTCAATCAGTCAAACAAACAAACAAACAAACAAACAAACAAACAAACAAACAAACAAACAAACAAACTTCCTCTGAGATGTAAATAAAAAGTGATAAGAGTGGGAGTAGACGTGATCAATCAGCCCCCTTTAATGTTTTCATTGGCTAAAAGCAACTTGATCATTAATGATGTCATCACCCTTTTCTTTCAGGAATGCTGTTGACGGAAACAAGAAGTTGTTCGCCATCTATGACACGAGGTGGGAAATGTCACAACACACACACACACACACACACACTAGTTATCAATGATGTTCTCCGGCTGTGTCGCGCACGCACGCACGCACGCACGAACGCGGTCCCAATTATCCACGGAATTCCTGATGACTTCAATGTTTGCCAACCTAAATAATTTATCGTGAAGCCCTACATTTTAGATAAGGAAAAGAGGCCATTATAGGCGATTAAGGGTCTAATCAATCACAGGCATCGATTAATAGGTTGATAAATGCAGTCTGTCCCTCCTCGATACTGCTCAGGTCCCGCCATTTTTATAGGAAACACAGAGGAAGGGGGATTGGCGCAGATGGTGTGAGGAGCACTGTAAAAAATGTCCATTTTAACAAGGCAATTGAGTGTAATATTGAGCCACTACTGAGTGGATAGTCTACTTCATTTTTGCCTCTTTCAGGAACTTTCTACCCCAAATAAATGAATAAAACAAAACAGAGGAGGTCCAGTCACTTCAATAGTGATTGAATTGATTAATGAAATTAAAAATAAATGCAATCTTGAAGTAAGATGTCGTGTCTTATAATCTCACCTATTAAACACATATATTTAAAGGGACACTGTAATGGTTTTACAGTTTTTATGTTGAGAGCCTGGAAAAACAGTTGTGAAATGTTCTCTTTGACTCTGACATTACCTCTTTTTTCCCCCCATTTTTTTTTTTTTTAAGTCTGACTGAATAACCTTGACGATGCCATCAGAAATAACCCTGGTGATGTCATTAGGGTTATCTTGAACTCGGTTTGAGACAGTCTGCGTTACAAATTTGAGATGTGGACATGCAAAGACATGCCTTTACGTTTCAGGGAGAATCTAATGAAACATTGCATTATGGGAATTGTAGGATCCAGTGTTTTTGAAGCTTGAGGCATGCTATATATAGGCATTAAAAGTCAGGATATCTCGGCCTCTTTTATTTTCATTTGAGCCTCCTTATTAAATGCTCTCGTGAGTCCCACAACTTTATGAAAGTGCATTGCTAAATTGTTTAAAAAACCTACATCCTACAAATATACAGCGCTTTAAATAGATGATTTATTAGCAGTTCAATGGCATAAAAAAGATCAAATGAAGAACAGTTTTAGGAGTTAATTTGCATTAAGAGGAGCAACGCTTGACTCTTTCCCTGTGGGACAACACATGACAAAAGAAACAGAAAATAACCCCCTGAGTAAACGAACTGTAGGGTCATGCAGCTACTGGTGGGTATTTTTTACAGTGTGTAAGTGTTGGGCTTCGTCTCTCATTTAAACAAGCCGAGTGCCTTCACCGCCACCAGCAGCAGCAGCATCCCCGTAAACCCACCTCATCAATATGCGCTCCAGCTCCTGAAGAGCCTCTTCTTCTTGCACAGCCAGAGACGGCAAAGAAAAGCGGAGCCCGTATTCATGCCGTGGAGGCGATGTCAGCCCATATTTCATATCTGACTTCATCCACAGCAAGCCGCTGACTTTTTCTCCCCCCACCCCTCCTCCTCAGTCGACTTTCTCCTCTCGGGCAATCAATGGATTTACTCTGATTTGTGGAGCGTCCGGAACCGTTTCGACTGTTGATTGGGGGCTCTTCTCTGCTGTTGTGGTTGTAAACAACGAGAAAGATAATAGAAAAAAAGGGGGGATGTTTGCTTTGCACAGGGTCCGTCAATTCCGCGTCTTTTCCGCACTGGTTGTCGGTTCGATTGTGTGTTGCGCGAAAAGGTGAGTGCTTTTGTCATTTAGTGAAGTCAAGGTTATTGCCCCAGCTGATTGATTCTGGAGCCAAGGTGATGTTTCCCCCTCTTGTTTTTGCTGTCATTTCAGCGTCAACGAACCGGGCAACATGTCTTTCGTGAAGGAGACGGTGGATAAACTGCTGAAGGGATATGATATCCGACTGAGGCCGGACTTTGGAGGTATGTGCCCTGTTTACCTCCATCATTTTCCCTGCACGCCGTCGGCAGCCAGCTTTATTTTTGGCGCCATCCACAGTGTTGTGGTCAGGTGCAGAGGTGTGGGCCTATATCCATATTCTGCTGTTTAACCTTTTGCAGGGGCCCCTGTTGCAGTCGGCATGAGCATAGACGTGGCGAGCATAGACATGGTGTCAGAAGTCAACATGGTGAGTGAATGTGCATGACACAGATGCTGTTTCTCGGTGTTTACTCAACCGCATAATGCACGCAGTCCTGCCCCTGTGCATTGGCACTCACACATCATGATTTCTTCGCTCACTTACTGTTGTAGTAGGAAGTGCTGATGTAAATCCAGTTTTTGCCTTTCAGGCCATTATGTGAGGCTGAGATGGATGGGCTGGGTTTCCTGGAAGCGATAAAACATCTTTATCTCGCACACTCTGCTGGTGATGCTACCTTACATGCACAGGACGCTCAGCTTATGGGTGTAAAAAAAACATGATACATCTTCCTACCCTTGTTTGCAACAATTCTGATCCACAGACAGCAGCATCAACTCACTTCCAGGATAGATTAAAGCTGCAACAGTGGTTTTTGCAATCAGTACCGTCCACACACAATGCATATGCAATACAGAGAGTGAGGAAAACATGCACTGATAATGTTGGACTCTCTACTCTCCATTTAAATCCTTTGCAGTCGACAGCCAGAACAAACCTTTAGTTCTCATGTTGCTCTGCTTGTTAACCTCTTGAGCCACGGTTAACAGTGTTTCAGGAGCGTCCTCCCAGGAGGCCCTCTGAGCAGCCAGCTATCAGGGAGCTCTGATTGGATTTGCTAATTTGCGAGCTGGATGCTGTTTGCCCCGTGTTGACACGAGTACCCACACGCAGGAAAGTAACTTCAGGCTATTGTATCTTAAAATATCAGCCGACGATGACCCAAATTGCATCAGAAACGGAGCGGCGCCGCCTTGCTCCATCGGCCACGTTTTCAGTTCCTTCGCAGAGAAATCAGACTTTAAGGCTGAAGTGGAAATTGTTCATAATTGGTTTGGATCCAGGCTTTTGAAAGCCACAGGCCACAATCGCCTATTCCAGCTCAACACCTCTGCTCCGGCATGTTTCACGGGCCATTGCCTGTGTAGGTGTTACTGTTATGACTTTTATCGGAGATGATGGCTGGGGAGCCCATGTGCTTTTACAACAATCTCTGTATGTGTACACCACCAACTCAACATCAACATCAACATCACTGTGTACAGAGCATCATTTCACACATACAACGCCTGCTCCTTATTTGCCAGACCCACTTCAGGGGAAAAAGGCCGGATTTTTACTGCACCATATCAGTAAATGATCGTTATTTACCTGATGGGAGGTGCGTCTGTGGGTGGGTGTTGATCAATACTGGTGACACAATAGTTTTTTCACCAGCTGACTCCTGTCTTTGACTTTCCAGCCTCATGCTCTGGGTTTAAACACGAGTTCCCTGTCCATAGACATTTCAAGACACCCCCAGAGCAATCCTGTCTCCTAGAAATGACATGTACATCCCACTAATTTGTTTTGTAGGAGGTGTAATTGCTGCCTGTATTATATTTAAGGGTTTTTTCCATCAAGGAAGGTCCACCTTTTCCGACCTAAGGAACAAAAGCACTTAAATGAAGATGAATGAAATTTTGCAGTTTCAGTTAAATGCTCGTAAATAATAAGTGAGTTCAACATCTGTTTCAATAATGGTATTTTTTAAGCAAAAGTATGAAACCTTACATTGAGGATTTGCTGTTTTTTGTCATAGTGAATTGAAATTTTGGGGGGTTTGGATAAAAACAGGCTTTTGAAAGACATCAGCTTCAGGGAATTGGCATTTTCGCTGTGTTCTGACATTTATTACTGTGTATTTGATGCTATATTAATAGTTATCCTTTTGATTTTATGTTTTATGATCCTTGTTTATTTTTTTTTAAAGATTTTTTTCTGGCATTTTTGCCATTATTTGATTGCTAAGAGTTACCAAGGTGCTCCATTCTCCTCATGTTTAATCTAAAACAGGTCTGTGTTGTTGCTGACGTTTTGTAACCTCTCTGCTTTCTGCTCTATGTGGTCCTCCTACATTGATCAGGACATGGTCAAGAAAACCTTAATCGCAGTGAGGATCTTGGTTAAATGAAGTTGCAAATACTTTTTAAATAAGTGTCATTTCTGGAGATAGTTTCCCAAAGTTGCATTATTATAGGATTAGAAACCTCAGTTAGGGTGAGGGTCAAATCCATTGTGTAAAATTACTCAAATAAAACCCATGAAGTGTCACAAGGAGACACTGGCTGCCCTTTGTTTGCATGGAATGCTTCCATACAGTGGCAAAGGTGAAAAAGTGATCCATGCTACAAGCTTTGTTTGCCAACAGTTCAGTTAACATTAGCTAACATTAGCTTGTAAGCCAACTAGACTATTCTCCACAGAGCACATAAAGGCAGCTGATTAACCAGGCAATCAGACAGCTGAGATCACACTTAAACTCCTAATTAATTAGGTCCATTTCTCATCACCACCAGTGCACTGGGGGACTGCACATGTGTGTCTGAGCTTGTTAGATGGACAATTGCTGGCTGTTGTCCAGTGTTGAAGGCAAAACAAGACTGGTCAAGCTGTTTGTTATTTTTGCACCAGCATTTGACATTTGGTGCATGCCTTTCATCCAATGGTGGGACCGTCTGCGGTTTTAGCATGGGGGATTTATCCAGCAGGAAATGGATAATGAGTGCTTTTGTTCTAACTGTGACAGTGCCGTGCTTTATTCATTGAGCAACACTAAACAGCACAGCCCCGATAAATGCTGTAGAAAAAAGACTGTCTTCAACTTGTTAGGCACCGTCCTGCATTCATTTCAATAAAACGCCTGATGCTAAACCCACCACTCCAGTGTCATGGAATGATCCACAGGCATAATTGGGAGACTAGTTTTAAAATTTGGGGGTTTATTGAGACACAGACTGCTCACTATGCTGAAATTATGCCTGGACCGTTCTCAGTGTGTTCTACATGAGCACAGATTTGCAAAACAATGCTGCCAAATGTTAAGCTTGATGTGACGTTCTCTCCTGTGCAAAGAGGAAAAAAAACATGTAAAGTGCCTGAGGGTTTTGCAGTTTGTGAGCTAAGGTCTTGCAGCTGTAGCGTGGGTTTGTGAGTGCCAAAATCTTCCAGTGTTGAAAGCAAAGACAAAGCCGAAGCACCTGACAACCATGTTGAGAAAAGGGCGATTTCCACAGGTGGCGGTGAGGTAAAATGTTAATGCAAGGAACATTAGAGGTTAACAAATTTACGGATAAATCAGTGCAAAGGGCTAAGGTTAGGCATTGAATGTCCGGGTTAAGGTTGAGGTGAAGGGCTGGCAAATGAGCATGAGTCAATAGAGTGCTCTCACAGGCATTACAAGGCAACGTATGTGTGCATGCATGCATGTGAATGTGCATGCTGTATTAGAGAGAAGGCTGATTAATCATTGGAATGGCTGGGAGAATGGCAACAGAGAAGGACCTTTACATACATTTTAGCTTCCCATGCATCCATAATTAAACAACCAAAAGTCTACATCAGGACAGGACGTTAAAGAGTTTGTGTCATACTAAGTTGGTCTATATTATGATGCAGTGTTTTATGTGCTATTTCAAGAATAGTGACTGGAATATTCATCATTTTGTTGTGTTCGCTCATTTAGAAATCGCTCATTTCCTCTACTGGCAGCTTTGCTGACTATTACAATTCAATTAAAAGAGTACTTCACTGATTCAGCACCACTTCTCTAACACCAACCTGACTACTGCAGTTCAGTCAGAGATTCAGGTCAACAGAGGTCTGCTAAGATCATGTCTTCCTAACTCCACACCTCCAGATTTTTTTTATTCTCCAGCTTGTCTTCAGACCCACCCGACACTGACTCAAGTGACATCACTTGAGGCAATTTATCAGATTTTGTGGGAGTTTGTATCACCTTTGCAGCAGCATTAGCCCTTTACTGAACATAACACTGAGACAATCAGCATACCAACAGAACTGATACATGAAGGGGAGCAGAGACCTATAAGACCTAAAGATTTATTGAGTGACTGAGCGAAACAGAAAAGAGCAGAGAAAGCGAGGGATCGAAGACGCGAGAAATCCAAGGAAGGGAAGGAGGCAGAGAGAAGACAACCCAGATGATCAGAATACCGCGTGAGCTCACAAGACAGCAAGTGAATGTAGCATCTGGCTCGTCCAAGAATCCACCTGGCAGGGCAGGTCGACTGTGTCAGCTACTCAGACGCCTTTGTAGAGCGCGAGCTCCTGCACGAGCAGATGCTAAAGCGTCTCAGAAAGGCACACTAATTACCTCTGAGGTTTGTTTGTGACGTGCCGGGGGCCTTCGCTGATGAGAAACACAGACTAGGACAAGATCAGAGCAAGGCAAAATAGATTATGTGTGTGCTGAGGCAATGCTTACTTGGAAAGTAGTTGTTCACTTAGAAATGGATCACCAAAACAAAAAGATGCTCTCTTGTTAGTGCTGCTTTGCAGTTCCATTCAGAGAGGGGGGTTTTTAAAAGGTCTTTGGTGTCAGACATTTTTTTTTAATGCAAGGATTGGAGGTGGAGATGAAAGTGCCATCTGAATTTACTACCAAATAGTGTTTGCCGGCATTTAAAATGTTTTGAAATATTGTTATTAAGAATGTTTAAATGCAAAATAAGGGCACCATGTGTAGGTGTGTTTTCATTATTGTGACCTTCTCTTGCAGAAATGGACTAGCAGGTGTGATTTTCTGCTGTAAGAGCTATCTAGGCCTTTATTCTGGCCCATTATCTGTGCCTCATGGAGGTCATAATGATTTTGGGAAACTCAATCATTGCACAATGAAGGTAGAGCTCCTCACACAAGGAACTGGTCAGAGTTTGCACTGTGAATGTAGTTGCAGTAACAGGCTGAACAAGCTAGTCATCCATACACCCACGGCTGCATGTGGGTGTCAGAAAGAAAAAAAAATCTGTCATTATGGAGAGGTGAAAAGATCTCTCTTTCTCCAAATGTTCCTGCTGCCTGGTTTGTTTTTTGGATTATTTTTTCTCAAAATGCATACAAGTG
This sequence comes from Chaetodon trifasciatus, assembly GCA_037975065.1. NCBI lineage: Eukaryota > Metazoa > Chordata > Actinopteri > Chaetodontiformes > Chaetodontidae > Chaetodon > Chaetodon trifasciatus. The sequence goes on along the minus strand of JBBMOE010000048.1, from coordinate 77,285 downwards.
CAACAATAACACAACAAGCCCATAAACTGGCTCCTCTTTTATTTATATTTTTTTCATTTTAATGTATGTATGCATCTAGATTTCTGCTTAACGACATCAGGATGACTTTATTAGGTGATAAGGTTGATTAAGTTTTACATACACACCCGTCTGACCCTGCATGTGCCACAATCACCAAGGTAACCATGTACTATACACATAGAATACATCTTGGGATCAGATGTTGCCAAAGCACCAACTCTGTCACCTTAATTATCTTATATAGGTCTTCCAGCTATGCAAAAAGAGCATATCTTTTCTGTGTGCACTGTGCACTGAGTGTGGCTTAATATACCCCCATGTCTTTTATCCGGCATCCGGCTTCCTGCCTGATGGAATGTAATTGGCCTCAGGAGAGAGCATGCTGTACGATGAAGTGATGATTGCTAAGAATTAGAACAAGCAGAGCGGGCACTTCCTGGTTTGCAGCGCCAGCCCACTGAAAGGACACATGAATTGAGGGGGGATTGCCTGCTCTGTTGGTTCTAACTCTACAGCCCCCTTCATGATAATAACCTGAGTTGCGTACACCTTTAAGACGCGGCACTTAATGGGCCGGGGAATCTAAAATTGACAGGCGCCGGCCTCATTTCCTTTCTCGGTGCCACTCAAGCAGCCGTTATGTTGTAGCAAATAAAAAGGGGCAGGTAAACTATGAACTGGATTTATGATTGGGGTAACTGAAAAGGTCATCAGTCAATGGTCAATTCTACATAATGTAATGGATATGGCAGATATATGAAGTTTAAGGAGGACAGAAAAGACCCCTGCAGAAACACTACCCCCGAGGCTTAGGAGGAGAAATCTAGCCTTCCATATTTTTCTTGATTAATGTATCATTAAAGAGACATTTTTTTATTGCAGAGTCATTAGTGCAGAGATGACAGGAAATGTGGAATATTCAGGGGATCACATGCTTGTGAGAAACATGCAACATGTGCCAACGTGCCCCTTAGTTTTAAGGGTGAAAAGTTTAAGTATCGTCTAAACCAGTGGTTCCCACACTGGTTTAGACGATACTTAAACTTGAGCCTCATGCAAGACCATATTTGCATCCTTATCCCAAGTCTCATTCGTTCCAAGTCAGTTTCAGCAAAGTCTCTTTGCTGCACAAACTTCCTGTAATTTGCTGCTTTCAGCCTGATGATTTCAGCCTAACCCTGACCTGTTCAGAAAGAACTACGGGCTCCTGAGAGTTGAACATTAGCATAAAATAACGCCTCTGTCCAGCTGTTTGTGGGTAGGTTTCATTCACGAAAAGAGTGAAATGAAGAGTTTCACACTGTTGAAGCTTGAAGTTGCTAAGTTGTTAAGCTGTCAGACGTCAGATGACAAAAGCATAAAGTTAGCGGTGATGGTAGCGGTATTACAGAAGCTGAAACAATCAGACAACGAATGACTTTAGAGCACATTAACTTATGCAGTTGGTGATGTTCCACTATAAGGTGCAGTTGTACGTGTTCACCTTGGCACCAACCTGCATGCAAACCCAGAGGCAGCTGTCTGACTGAAGTGAAATTGTACATGCGACTTAAGATAACGAATATGCGTTCAAACGAGTTGGTCTATTTCTTGTTTTGGGTAGACATTACATTGTGTCGCTGCTTGAACATTATTGTACCTTTTCTTTTGAGGCTAAGATTAGATCATACCTAATCTTTGTGTACTTCCTAAAAAAAGACCTCTGAGACCTGCTTTGCCCCTCGAGCTTTGCCTTCTGTCACTGCATCCGGTATTTAAGCGTATGACACATTTTTGGGACCATTGAATGGAAAAAAAAAAGCATCTTCTGCTCGCAGTCATTTGCCTGGACCCCAAATGTAATAGGCGGACCCAAAAATGACTCCAATAATGTTAAAAAAAAAAGTCTGTGTACAGTTATAGAAACACTGTGACACTGCAGTACACATAAAAACTGTTCTATTTGTACATTTACCATAGCTTGTTCCCTGTCTGTCTCCATCTCCCTCTCTCCCCCTTTGCTTGTTATGAGGCAATACATCATAAAATATTAGACAGTGAGGAAATTATCCTATATATTGGAGGCCAGCACTGTCGTTTGGAGGGAAAAGCCCAATTCAATCACCTCCCTGTGTTTGTTCTCAATAAGGGACAGTGCTATTTTTACCATTCTATAGCAGCAGAAGGAGGGGGCTAAGAACTCGCTGAGGGATTCCCCCGCACTGCGGTGATATACCGCCTCAGGGCCATCCCGAGGGAGTGCTCCGAAATTACATTGAAGTGACTCAAATTGCTTGACTTGAACAGGGGTTCATATGGAGTACACAGTGATTACATATCATATCATGGTTTCTCTCTCCTGCAAAATGGGAAGTTTAGCCAGGGAAAACTTGCAGAGCTGCAGCCATTTATTTTTCATGTTGCTGCTGAGCGGAGCTGCCTTGATACGTGTCAGATGTGATGATAATGATTCTTTCTTTTTCAATGTATTAACACATTTTCTATTCAGCCTATTTTGCTGCACTGTGTGGCGATGAGTGAGCTGCAGCATATGCTGGGGACAGAGAACATATGCCCTGTGACAAACAATGTTAGCAGGATATTTCCTAGATACTGGTGGTATCACGACATAGCAGTCAGTATGCTAGCACTGCAGAGAGAGAGATTAAATTGAATATGGGTCAGTTCACAGCCAAAACTCTGCTTATCTGAATTCTCATACACCCTGAATGAAAGTGATTATCCAGTTGAGTTAATTGAATAATTGAGGCTTGCTGGAAATCATTTCCACTGGTCACTGTCATTATCTCAGCTGAAAACATACGCTAATAACCAAACAGCAGTGGTAAAGCTGTGTGTATTGGGAATTCATGCCTTGTGGGAATTGGGAGACTTGTCAATAATTCATAATCCATAGTCCTAGTTCATAGAAAATCTCAGCCCACCTCCCTGAAAGGGATGAAAAAAGAAAAAAGTTCCAGGGCAGGTGATGCAAAGCTGCACACGTCCTCATCTGAAATTCAATTTGATTGTCTCCATGAAAGATTGATGAGGATCCCTTGGCCCGCGTGTTTGCACAGGCTACATGGTTAATTTAAATCATTTATGTCTTACGAGGAGTGTGTGTGCTGTAGCCACTCACTGGGCTGCCCACCTGCTGATACTCAGGCTGGAGATGGAAATGCATACCTCAAGCGTGATACCGCTCAGGGAGAGCTGGGCGAGAGGGAGGAGGGGGAGAATTGATGTGATAAGGGTCAAACCAAGGCGGCGTAAAAGACATTAGTCATTTGTAGGGCTTGATGGAGGGTAAAGTTACAGTGGTAATGGAGGAGAGGGGGAATCCAAGTCTACAGTCCTCATTCTTCCAGCAAATTTAATTTTCACCACATGCTGTGATCAATCCACATTGACTGCTTTAATGGGACTATGACTGATAACACTTATTGCCCTTTATGTCACTAAATCCTACAGACTGACAAGGATTTATTTTCTTATCTATTAAAGAAACACAAGAATTGCGAACTCCATGCCATCACTGGTAGATGGCAGCTTCCTGATGTAGGCGAGTTAGTCGAAGGAAAAAAAAAGATGAACCTATGTAGGAGGAAGGTGTTTTTATCACTCTAATACATTCACTAATCACTCCTGAAGCGTAGCAGTAATATATTCATCCACCAGATCTGTGCATTGTATGGAATCAGAGAGAGAGAGAGAAAGTAGTCCCTTGTATGTTGTGGCTGAATTAACCAGCGTGGGGTCCCTGCAGCCTGACCCTGTCTCCTCCTGTGTCACTTTCAAGGACCTATGAAGTGCAGTTTACACAAGGAACTACACTGGTAGCTTAATTAAACTGTGCCTACAGCCCCAGAGACCAAGCAGTACAATTAGTGTGCGATAATTTTATTTATTCAGGAATGCACAAAGATGTACTATTTAAGCCAAAGTCATAACCAAAGTCATAGAAATCTTAAAAAGTTCTGCTTGACACATGAGGTTTAATTGCACTACCATAAAGTTCAAGAGAGACAGATTTTAAAAAAGAACATTTTGAAGCAACTCAACAGCCCCTTTCACGAGGCCCCCTGCCTCAAAAATGGCCCCTTTCAAGCCCCACACCCAAGCTTCACGTAAAATATGTTTAGCGTCAAGTTGAGATGACCCTGATGCATTATGTTATCAGACTTTGGAAACAGCTCTTTTCACACGTGGAGAAGAATCAAAAATGAAAAAAGTACTCCAGACAAAAGCCAGATGTAAAAAAGAAGAACATTCCCTTCCTGACTTTAGTACCCAGGATGGTCCGAGCTCCAAAAACACTGAATCCTGCAATATCCATAATGCAACTTTCATTAGTCCCTCTCTGCCTGCTAAATGGCCATGTCTGTCAAACCCCACAGTGCAGGCTTTCTGTTAAAATATTACAGCCAGAAGCCTAAAAAACCACACAATAGCATCATTTCACCTCATAAGCTGAGTAGAACAAATAAATAAAACTTTGTTGTATGTGCAAAATGGGTGGCGTGGCCCTTTAAGGCTCCTGGATGAGCTTTAGGTGCATACTTCCAAACGAATCTGCATTAATCTTTTTACCATAAACCAGCGGAGATCATGAAACTGGAGACTCTCAGAGCGCCTGGAGGGGTCAAGCAATTGCCTGGTTAACAATCCAGCCTGGTTTCTGTGAGTATAAAACTTGAATATTTGAGGATTTTTCCACAGTTTTTTTAAGTAGTTCTTACCATAATGTAAACTCAGGCAGTAACATGGAACATCATAACATAGCCTACTGATTTTTCTGATGTATGTGTACTCATCAATGGGTGAAATAACCAGGAGGATATTTGCCTTTTTTTTTTGTCTCTAGGGCCGCAACTAACGATCATTTCCACTATTGATGAATCCTATTGGTTGTTTTTTTTGTTTTTTTTTTTCCCATTTCTAAATCTATTGATTAAACATTTTGGCCATGACAAGTTCCCAGAGCCCGTGGTAACATCTTGAGATGCCTATTTTGGAAGCTGGAAACTGAGAATATTTGGTATGTTTGCCTAAATTCTGGTGACCAACAGTCACTAGAATTTATGCAGGTTCATTGTCTGAAATGAAATCACTGAAAGAGGCCATAAAAAAATAGTAGATACCACAAAAGGTAACTGCGATCTTAATACCAGATTTTATTAATGTTTCCTCCCCCATGATTGGCACTTACCAGAATGGCCATGGTTCCACCACTCTACTGTACATTTATGGCTCAGTGCCAATGCTCTTTCCTTCTCATGCTGTGTGACCAATCTGGATCCTGTGCTGACTAAGATCCTTCCCGTTTACATCTCTGTGTCCTAACCAAACCTGGAAAACATATCCACTGAGTATGTATGTCTGTAAGTCAGTTTATATCAACGAATGAGTAATTAGCATGCAGTTAAGTGCCTGGAATTGCATTTCACTCTATTCTTTGGTTATCTCATGAAAATGCAAAACCTCAAGTGTTTTCTGAGCATTAGTAACAGTGTTGAGAGGAGTGCATGAGGGGCGGGGTAGAAAGACAAATAACGACAGCAGTTATGTAACACAAAGACATTTTTTGGGAAGCCGTGCTCATTGCAGTGGCCGGTTTTTAATCTTCAGTTTTGTTTGTGTTTGGTGTGAACCTGAAAACTGCAGCACCAACCGACATGTGTGCTTTTGCCGGTGCCAGCTTGGTGCAGGCTGGTTTCATTTCAACACCACAGCGGGCAGAGGGGAGATCATGGCATTGCCCTGAGAGAGAGAGAGAGAGAGAGAGAGAGAGGGAGAGAGAGAGAGAGAGAGGTGCAGACAGACTGAGATAAAAACAGAAATAGAGAAGAGAGACGGTTAGCTTGGGTAAGTGGATTATGTGATGTGGAAGGAAAGGAGGGAGGGGCTCTGCCCTCTATCCACTGCCGCTTCTGCTCTGGTCAAATGCGACTTTAATCAAGGCGAAACAAAAACATTTACTTGCCCGCCGTCCTGTTTTTTTAAAACTTACACAACCGTCCAGAAAATGTTTGATTTCACAGGACTAATCGTATCTTCATGGCTGGACTTTAAGTACTCCTTGCCAATACTTACTGGGCTTAGGTGCCAGATGGCGAGGGTTTGTTCCACAGACAGATACAAAGAATGTCAGAATCTTACATGAACACTTTCATGTTTGCAAACACTTAAGTCATTTAGAAGAAAACCAGTGATGAAGACAGTCATGAAATCCATTTGTGATCGTTTGAGCATGCAGTTCTACAGTTTCAGGTGACATATATGACAGAATTTCTGGGAGGAGTTATAGACTGGTATGAATAGTGAGGAAAAAAGTAGTTGTTCAATAGGTAATATGACTCTTATTTTTGAGATCTGATTAAATCTAGTTTCTTGTCTTGTGAATAGGTCTGTATTTGAGATTTCTGACAAAATAAGTGATTACGACAGACTTTTAGCCTCTGATATCTTTTGCTCTTTCATTCTTTCCATGTTTTTGATGACGACTGTTATTTCTTCTCTCAAAAGTTACACAGTCCAGTTTTAACAACCAGCTATATTACATTTACAGGACATGGTAAAAGAACTCCAAAGCTTTTTTATACTGCAGTTGAGCCTTTGAGATTGAGTTGTTTTGGTTTTGATTGCATTTGGGTAATGGGGAAATACCTGTTAGACCAATGAATTAAGTATATGACATCAGAGGATAGTGTAATAAAGTGCTGTTTAAAGCATGTATTTCCCCTATGTAGAGAAAATTGCCAAACCGTAACTGAGTTTACAACAAAATTGCATTTAAGAAACAGGCCCTGGAACAGGGTTGACAATAATTTGCTCTATTTTGAAAGAAAAAAAAACATGTAAATTGCTAGAGTCAGCCTATTTGAATTAAATGAAAAGCAACATATGTTTTAAAAGCCTTTGGGCGCCATGACAATTCAACTCTGAAGCTTTGTGAATCACTGTGCCTCTTCTGGGAACACACTACTGTTGATATATTAGGTGAAATTTTCTATGAACTTTTCCTCCAAAGCTGCAGCTACATGAGTCAGTCCGCCCACCTGCTTGTTGTACAATGGCACATTACTGTATGGGTTACTGTATTCCAGAAGGAAGGGCAAAGGCACTTCTGAGAATTTGGCTGCATTGAGTGAACCAGTTGGCCCACACTCCTTCCAGCTTGTAGCATGTCATATAAATATTAAGAGCATGGGCAGGGCAAGGCAAATATTTCAGATTGCTCATGAGATCTTCTGCATTGAATTAGTAGCACTTAAGCAATTAGAATAAGAGATAAGAATAAATGCTGCCTGTTCTTATTGTCTTTTTTTCCTCTGTTTGTATCGCAGGACTACACGTTGACCATGTATTTCCAGCAGTACTGGAGGGACAAGCGTCTAGCCTACATAGGAATCCCCCTCAACTTGACCCTGGATAACAGGGTTGCTGACCAGCTGTGGGTCCCTGACACCTACTTCCTCAACGACAAGAAGTCTTTCGTCCATGGGGTCACTGTGAAAAACCGCATGATCCGCCTGCATCCAGATGGAACCGTTCTCTATGGCCTCAGGTGGGTTCTGCTTTGCACTGCAAACAAACAGTCTTTTGTCAATATGTTTGCTCAGTGCTTCTGAGTAGGTGTTGTTTGCTGCATGTTTAGCTTTCCTGCTTGCTGTCTTGCTGCTTTTTAGCAACCCAAAAATCTGAATTCTCTTTTTTTTTTTTTTGCTCTCATCAGGTGAGTTGTTCTTTAACCAAGCGACAATGACCAAATCTGAATGCTGAATTATTTTAATTGTCAGCAAATCCTCAGACAGTGCAAAGACCAAAACCAACAATGAATGGATCCTACCACTAAGTATTTTCTGTGTTGCCAAAATCTTGCACACTATCCAATTCCTCTGTACCTTACCAAGGAGCCACACTGTTGTGTGACATGTTGCTTCATTACAATGACCCTGAGCACTGCAGGTTATGTTGAATTCCACATAAACTGTTCAGCTGCTGGAAATACTCAATAGAGCACCAAATGTGTATTCATCTGCAACAGAAAATAGTCCCCAAGGAATACACAATTTTCTCTTTGAGTCGCATTTGCTAAAAACTACAGTGCCTTTGTGACTAGTTTATAAAGAGTTGTCTCTCCAGCAGGAGCCAATGGCCTTGGGGCACAGTCAGAGTAGGGAATGCAGGAAGTAATGAAAATATTTGTTTACAATAAGAAAAATAAAGAGGACCTCAATAGATGTCCTCTAAATTCACTCTAGACGTAACTATATGTTGAGTTTCCCAGCATACTGCAGCAAGTGATTTTACTCATGTTGTTAGAGGGGTACTGTGCAATTTCTGGGACATGCAAATGAGCAACAATCCCCACAACAGGCAACAAAGTGGATCTCAGGGTCAAAAATGTTCTCAGATGTTTCCCAGTGTCAAGTTAATTCTCTGTGTTTAAAGCTCTATTACGGCACCACGGTTGCCCAAGCTGAGAACTTGGCAGTTCTCTGCTGCTGGCCGCTCAGCAGCCAGAGGATTATGCATCATGCTCAAGGGCACCCCGGCACTTGATTTTAAATGGAGGGAGAGTGCAGTCAGAGATCACCCACGAAATGAAGTATACGAACAGGTTAGGAGGTGCATTAATGCAATGTTAAGCTCGCAGCTGTTGTTTGATATTTGTTTCATAAAGCCCTTGTTTTGAATTTCCATTGATCTTTTCGACAGAGAGGTTCAGAAGAGTTAGTGTGACCTATGAATATGGATGCATGCTTTGAATTATTAGAGTGCAAAGCAAAAAGTGTGTGTGTCTGCATGCATGCTTGCATGCTTGTGTTCGTATCTGTCAGTGTTCATACTTTACAGTCGCACAGCCATGCTTGATTATGCAAGTGGAGTTCATAGCACTTAGCCTTGTGGGCTACTTATGGACTCTCAGTGCTTTCAAGAGATCAAAGGGAAAGGGAGATGTGTGACGTGGTGTTTGTGATATGAGCTGTTACGTAAATGCATGTCAGGTAAGGCTGAGTAACGTTCTGAATACAGATTCCCATCATGGTATTAAAGAACGCTCTACATTTACGTGTGCTGTTTATTAGGGCTGCAGCTAATGATCACATCATCAATACATTAATCATTTACTCGACATGCCCATGAAGTTCCCAAGGTTTGACATACAGCACACATGCTTTTGCTCTTCAGAGTTGTGTGTCATTCCCTGAGGAGCATCTTTAATCAAAGTGCACCCAATTCTGACTTAACCAGCTAATGTTAGCTGCTGCCATTAATACTTGCTCTTAACTCCACATATCTAGCGAGCTCACGAGGTAGTTAGCACGTGCAGCCTTGTTAAGCTAAAGAAAGTGAACACTGCTAAGTACTGAAGACTTTTTTGACTCCATAATCAAAAAACTGTCAGAGAAGGCTAAGATCAGAGATTCATGTTTGAAGAGATCATCAAAATAATTTCTGATTCATTTCCTTTCCATCAACAAATTGATTAATTGACTCGAGGTGTCAGCTCTGCTTTTTGCTCTTATTTGAAGTTTGCAGCATGTCTCATTTTAAGTGTGACAGTGAAAAAGTGAAGTAGCAGACAGGTTTCATTGGTACTATAATAGCATAAAAAGTGTGGTCACATATTGGAAATCCAACTATATGTGAACAATTACAATACGTCTCTATCTTTCAGAGCCAGTGTTATGTTGTTGTAATTTTAGCTGTTTAATAATATCACCTAATGGGTTTCCACAGCCTCATCTGAGTCTTAACTGAATGAAGACATCCAGTGGCTAACTGCCAAGCAGCCGGCTTTTAATCAGGGCAGACTTAGCCTAAATCATGTTGAATTTGCATTTCACTTTGCTGCTTATTTTAACTGTCTGATTATCAGCCGTTTGAGCTCATATATCTGATAAACAAAGGGATACCTCCTCATGACCCAGTTCAGATGAGCAGGCACAAAATTCTGCCAAAATGTGTTGCCTCAATATGATTTTTATTTGCACAAATTTTCACTTAATCACTGGATGGAGGGTAGCCAGTTTTGTTGGGGGGTGAACTGATATAAAACCAAGTGAGGACTGCTTGTCTGTCTGTGATCTATCGAATAATTATATATACAGTTACACACTCAGCATTTTACACCGGAGATGGTGCCTTAATCTTATTTTAAGATGACAATGCCAGTCGTCTCCAGTAATATGGAGCCATCTGAGGAACTTATGTCAATAAAAATGGACATTTAGTTTCCTTTAAAGATAAGACACAAGCCATCACCATAATGCACAGTCGCTTATGCTTCCTTGTTAAGTAACTACTTACCCGCTTTGCTGTTTTTATAGTAACAGATTAGCCAGAAAATGCGACACTCCTTCCTTACTACCTTCCCATGTGTCTTCCTTTCAATGCAATTTCTCTAAATCACACACAGAATCTAAAATATTCTCTCTTGCGTCCTCTCTTCCCCCATCTGTGTCTTCTTTTTCAGGATAACGACAACAGCAGCATGTATGATGGATCTCAGGAGGTATCCCCTCGACGAACAGAACTGCACTCTGGAGATAGAGAGCTGTGAGTAGAGAGACCTCATGCCTGTAGGACTGACAGTCAGCAAAGAAAAGCCAACACAGTCTCATGTGTGAAATGTTAGTTTGAGCAAAACAGTGTTGGACTTGGTTTAAGTTTTTTCTCTTTTGAAGTCTGCATTTGTACTAAATCTATCTCAGGAACCAGAAGGATGGGGTTCACCTTACATAGCTCACTTTAAAAGGTTATTTCAGAGATTTTTGTAAGATTTTGAATTTCATATGTATGTAACAGAGCAGTTTGAATAATGCTAATGGTCTACTATCACTCAGCAAATGACTGCACTGGTCGTCAAGACACTTCCAGAGTACTGCTGGTTTTCATTTTGGCCTTTTAGTCGGGCACTGATTTACACCTGATAAACTCGGGCACATAATTATCTGGTTTGAATAGAAAAAAAGGACTATGATTATCAGAGACAAATGGATCACGTTGGCAGCCTTGTGGGTTAAATTGAGCTACAGCCAGTTTCTCAAATACAGTCTATGACTGGAACGCATTCAGCATTTTGTTAATAGTTTCTGTGTCGGAATAATTAAGAATTACAGGAAGTGAAGCAAGGAAAGAGCTGTTTTTGAATTCATTTGACATTTTTGTGAACTCAAGTGAACCTGTTAACTGGCTTGCTTTTCAAAGCAGCGTCTGGTTCTTGGAAACAACTTCAAACGTGTTTTTTTTTTTTTCTACCCAAATGACAGCCCAGTTGGAAGATCAGCAACACTGCATATCTTGGTCTCCAGCGATGGTTAGACAGATGGTTACACCTTGGCGCATGTGTGTGTCTCTTCTTGTGCAGATGGCTACACCACAGACGACATCGAGTTCTACTGGAAAGGAGGCGAGTCAGCTGTAACGGGGGTAACCCGGATCGAGTTGCCGCAGTTCTCCATTGTCGATTACAAGCTGGTGTCCAGAAACGTAGTCTTTTCCACAGGTAAATGCTGGACTGTAATGTGTTGTATATGGGCTTTGGCCTCCACAAACTGAATTTCCTTTGGGAATAATACATGACAGACTGACACGTGGATGTTACATTTTAGATGATATTGTTCATATCAAGCGTTGGCCTATTTTCAAGCTGATTATTTAATCAATTTCTGTAGCAAACAAATCCGTGCCAAAGCTTGATCTGTTGATCTTAAATCCTCAGAGCCAAAGTTGTGTTTGTCAGTGCTTCTAATTGGGTTGAAGTGAGGAAATGCCTTCCTTTGAAGTATCCCTCAAGTAACAGCGGCTGATGCAAGGATGCTGGAACGGGACTGAACCAGAACATGCCATAAACGCTGTGATTTACATGGGAAATTGCGTCCATGTCAGATGGTCCTTGACCCTGAGAGGTGACGCTTGAGTTGATGATTTGGTTATCAAGCTGACATGAAGAAATGTAGCTGAAGACCCCAATCAATTCAGTCAATCAATGCAATCAGTCAGTGTGACAGTAGCAAGTCGATCTGAAAGCCCCTGAAAATATGGTTTCTAAAGTGTTTTTTTATAATATTTTTGTAATTAATAATTTTGTAGTTAAAGTGGTGGCACGGTGAGATGGTGGTAACACTGTCGCCTCACAGCGAGAAGGTCCAGGGTTCGATTCTGGCTGCGAGCGCCGGGGGCGTGTCCTTTCTGTGTGGAGTTTGCATGTTCTCCCTGTGTTCACCTGGGGTATCCTCCATAAAATATACCCCCACTAAAAACATGCAAGAAGATCTCCACCTGACCAATGGTGACGAAAAGAACTGGGTCCCCCGGGGGCGCCGGTCGGATGGCAGCCCACCGCTCCTGGCCTGCCGCAGAGGACGGACGACCAGGATGGGTTAAAGGCGGAGGAAATATTCCACCAGTGCATGGCGTGTGTGTGCATGTGGATGTTGCTGTGTGACAAATAAAGGGGATTGTCCCTGATTCTAATTCTAGTCATTGTCAGGAACCCAACAAATCACATCTGATCAAACCACACCCACACAGTCCTGTTGACTGTGACGGTGGTAACATAACCAATCACACAACCGTTATCATATTTTGATTCCAATCTTCCTTTGTTCTGTATATTCCAGGGTAAAATAAATAAATCCAGTGCCATAAATTACTAAAAAACAAAGCCAGCAGTGGTGCAACAGAGATTCAGTACCCTGCAGCAAAACCAAATGAGCCTCTGAACACCTAATTAATATTTACTGAACATGGATGCTCAGGAAAAATAACTGCTTACAGGAGAATGAGGTGTACTCAGCTTATAAATCTTTTGACGCTGGCATCATCATTAACTGGTGTTGTGAAACACATCAATCAAGTGTTATTTATAGGTTCACAATGGCCATGTTCTTTAGAGCTCTTCATCTCTCAGGGTAGTTAACTTTTAGACAGGGTGACATGTTAAGGAAATTTGTCAAGTTACTGTAAATGACAAACAGTTATTATGTTTCAGGTTGTAATTAATTTAGTGCTGGCTTGGAGAAGTGTAGAGGAGTAATTCAACAATCCTGATTGCTCCCAGGGGTATTCTGGTATATGCTGTGAACTTTTCATGTGTTGTACGCCGAGGTGCTACATTAATCTAATTTTAATGTGTTCATTTAGTTTTGGATATAGAACTTTATTGATGCTTCCTAACCAGCTGCCATATAATCTAGTCAGTGGAGACTCATTCAAAGAGGCAGCTTCTCCACAGCCATAGCGGGGGAAATAAAAGCTGTGTGACATTTAGTAATAACAGAGTTTCTCACTGAAGTTATGCTCATGAGGAGGAGCCGTGGCTGAAAAGGACATGAACAGTAAATCATTCTTTTGTTTGCTTTTTTGGGTATTTTTAACATTCCCATTGAGGCTGCACAGCATTTCCCCCTCTCTCTCTCTTCCCAAGCTTCCACATCCTTTGCTTTTGCCCTCATTTTCACTGGTTGTGCGTCTTTGTCTTCATCTCAGTGTTGCACATGTGCTGCATTGCGTTTACCATCATCCCAGGCCACGTCCAGCGTGTGTGTGTCTCTGCCTCCATGTGTGAATTACATGCGAATGTGCTGAGGCGAGCGCACCAGAGTGCATTTGTTTGTGAGAAGTGGCATGTCCCCCGTGGGTGGTGACAATTAAAGTTTAGTGTCCAGTGGTCTGCTCCCGTGCTCTTGGCAGGATGTGTGAAACACATCAAAGGCTCCCTGCAAGGCTGGCTAATGACCAGGTTTCCTCCATTACATGTGCCATGAGCCACCCTTTAATTCCCTCCCCTTTTTTCCTCTCTAACTATCTCTCCTTTCTGTCCTGTCTTGATATCTCTTTCACTCTCAGTCACTTCTTTTACTTTTTCCTCTTTTCCTCCCCAACCTAATTTACTATGTCTTTCCCTCCCTCTTGTAAGAGGTGTGTTTGGATGCCAATTACCCTTCTCTCTGGCAGAAAAACAGCCCAGGTTTCAGGGCATCATATATTCATGTGAAATGAGCCCCACAGCATCAATTATTCTTCTATAAGCGCACATACAAACACTGGTCGTTTGTGTGTTTACATACAGCATGCACGTGCTGTATATATGCAAAGGCACGCATGACCAGACAGCATTGCCGTGTTGTTGACATTTAAGTGTGCATTCACCAATGCTGCAGCTGTCATCACCTTTATTGTCTTCATCCCCCTGTCATCTTTCAAAATAGCTCCAATAATAGCAGCTTTAGATATTCAATAACATCTATGTTTCATGTTTTTGCTCCAGTTTGACAGAATTTTCCTTTCATTTTGTGGATTTTCGAAAACATAAAATGCCTCATTAACATCTTTGGAGAGTAACCCTCAAAGTGCAAAATGTTTATACCACTGAACTTCATTTGTATACTTCAGCACTCTTGTCCTTACTGCATACAAAGATGACTGCTTCACCTTCTAAATGAATTCCCTGTTTTATTCTTGACGGTGGTGATACACCACCAGTGTTAAAAAAGAACAGTTTCACATGAAATTTTGATTATGATGGGACAATCATCAGTAAAGCTATAGAAGATGCATACATGATATAGATTGAAGCTAAAGAAACTGTAAGCTTGGTAGCTGGACATGCTAACATTTGCATTTTACATGGGAGCAGACAAAGACAGTTTAATCCCTTCCTGACACTTTTGCTCATGTTTTTGGTTTCAGAAGAGCGAAAAAACCTTTAAAAGGAAAAAAAAAATCCTGATTGTAGCTAAACCAGATTGCCTTGGAAATAGCACATATGGGGTCACTGTCTGTGTCAAACGCACATTTTGTTGCCAGATCAAAACTGCCAGTGGTTACAGCACAGTCTCTTATTGCATGTAAAACTGCGACACTCTGCCATGAGGGTGACAAAAGAGACAAAAAAAAAAGAGACAGCAGACCTCCTACTCTTCAGCGCTCCCATCAACCCAGCCACCCAACCTCTATTGTTGTTCTGTCATCATCCACTCAACTTTTCCAATCGTCCCTGCATCCCGTCTCCTCTTCTTTCTCCCTCTCCTCCTCGGCCTCACACATGGTGTTCCTCCCACTCGCGCATGTTGTTTGGTGTAGCAGTTACAGCCAGTACAGATCTACACCCACATGCAAGTGAACCTCAGCCTCCTCTTTTCTTAAGCCACTTCTGCATCTGCTAGCGCAAAGATACTCGGTTCCAAATTAGGCTGGAGGAGCTGCCATTAAGGATGCATCAAAAGAAGTGAATGGGATATTTTAAGTCCTGTGACAGTCTGTTCTCGTTTACACTCTGTGATGAAGTGTATGTTTAGCATGTGTTGACTTTGTACAGGGGTGCCAAATGAGCCCAGAGCAGGAGGATAGACTGATGTAATAAACAAGGCATAGTTTGTCTATTTATGTATGCTTTACCAGTGGCCTGCTTCATAATATGCATTCCATTTAGTTTATCTATTGGTTTTGTACAAAATTTTTTACAAAAATTCCTTTTTTTGTTCAGATGTCCAGATTTGCAGTGAACTCAAACATGAAAGCTGGCTGAGCTAGCTAGCCAAAACCAGTTATTCAATGAATCCATTAGTTGATCAATGGGAAATTAATCAACAACAGTTTTTTGTCAGGCATATATCGAGCAAAAATGGTAAACATGTGAGTGTTGTAGCTTTTCAGATGTGAGGATTTACCCCTTTTCTCTCTTTAATATCACTGAAAATTTGATCTATTTACATTTTGAACTTTTGGTCAGACAAAATGAGACATTTGAAGACATGGGCTCGTGCATTTACATAGACTGCAGACGAAACAATCAGATGTTGGATAAATTAATGGATTTAAATATATTAAGGGTATTTTATTGGGTTTTTGACGGGGATTAAGGGGGCTTTAGAGGTAAGAACTTAAAAGAGACTGTTGATGTTTTTAAAAAGAGGCTCAAGACCCACCTTTTTAATCAGGCTTTCAATTGATTTGTTTGACTCATCTCATTCCTTTAATCAGGCTTCTTATCATTTTTAATCTTTATTCGTATCTTATTTTAGCTGCATCATGTTTTAACGACATGTTTAATTATTATTTATATCATTTATCCATTTTATCTTATTTTATTTTATTCTATTTTATTCTATTTTATTCTATTTTATTTTATTTTATTCTATGCCTTAGTCCCTTGGTTTTTTAGCTCCAGTGTTTCCTCATGGGGGCCCCTGTTTTCTTCATGGGGGCCCTTGGTTTTTAGCGTTTCCTCATGGGGGCCCCCCACACTTGGAGCTGCTTTTGGTCTACTGACGGGTGCGCCGTCGAGGGGACGGCTCTGGCCTAGACGGCTGGAGGCCTCTGCACCTTGGTGCGGGGCCTCCTGTGTGCCTGGGTCGGGGTGTCTCGGGCGGCGCTCCCTAGTCATGGGCCAGGGGCCCTCTCAGTGTGGATGGCCCCCAAAGGTTGCTTATTCCTTGCCTTGCCTGTATGGGTGTGTGTGCGGGTGTGTGTCCTCGTGTGTGCATGTCTGTGAGTGTGTGTTTTCATATGTTCCGGTATGTTTTTATGGGGGCGGGAGGGCTGGGTTTTCCTCTTTGTTGTTTTTAGCCTCTGTGAGGCACTTTGTGTTGCTTTTAAGTATGAAAAGTGCCATATAAATAAAGTTTGATTTGATTTGATTTGATTTGAAGAAATTGACCACTTAATGTGTACCTTTAAATGGATGATCATGTTTCAATTAAGGTGCAACTGTGGGGGACTTCCGAAATTTGGAGTAAAAGGATAAATTAGGCCTATAATATATTAAGTGGTTCTAAATCCCTTACCAAATAGCTTGAAAGCCACTCCAGAATTATAATTGAAAATTAATTGAAAGATTAAGAAACGGCTTTCATGTTATTTGGTAATTTTAAAGGTGTGTTTACCCCTTTTAAAAGCCCTTAAACCATGCAGATCAAAACTTGATTGTAGTGGATTACAATTCATCCATTAATCATCACCTTATTCAAAAACAATAATTAATATCTTAGCCTCTAATGAAACTGCTGAGGTAACCGGAATCAGAGTGATCATCTGCAAACTTCTTCTGTAGTTTGACATGCTGCTTCCTTTGCTGATGAGAGGAGAAACTCTGCTCTCAGCAGTGATTGCCCCTGTGTTTTCACTCAGTGTGAATGATACCAAAGCTTACCCATCTCAGTATAAAGAGCCACATCTATTTCACTCGTCAGCCCGTCATCTTTAAGTGACTTTATTTCTGAAGGACAGTGTCTGTCTCTCTCTGCTTTTTAGCCCACTTGTTTTCTCTGAGTCATTAATTTGTTGGTTTTGCCTTGATTTTTTTTTTCTTTTTTTTTGTTCCTGTTCCTGTAAGTACCACTCTGTGTTCAACTATGTCAGACGATGGTGCGCACACAAACTGCCCAACTCTTCCACTGTTTATTCCAAACAAACTCATGCTGCTGCTGGAAATGTAAAACATATATTTTTGTGTTAATTAGAGTAAAGTAATTTATTTCCAAATGGTATGCACACATGTCAATGTTTTATGGGATTAGGAAACTCTAAATGTGACTTTATGGCAGTCTCATCAATAGTTGTTGAGATGTTGAGAGGCTGGACTGAAGTGGTAAAGACCCATATATCTACTTATTACTTTATATTGGTCCTCTGGTTGAGACTGCCTTTAAATGTCAATTACATCAGCCAGTAGCAGTTGTAGTAGATAATCACATTTGATGAATAGCTCAGCTCTCTACAGTGACATGTTGGGATTTTATTGCAATCTAACATACAGCAGGCACAGAATCTTAATGAGAATGTGTGTTTTTTCTGATTGGCTCTCAATCCAACTCTGCACACCAGTGTGCAGAGTCGATTGGACCCACGCTCGCCACAAGTAGCTTTGGCTGAAACCCACGGATTGGAAATTACAGTCTAATGGCCCCCACTTCTCCTCCAATACAAACCGAAAATGGAAAAATAGCTAAGAATAGTGGGAGTAACGAGCCATAGATTCAATCCATGAAGAGGCATATGCTGGGAGATTGATGAGAAATCATCCATCGGCTGTACATCAGGGCCATCCACACACACACACACACACACACACACACACACACACACACACACACACACACAATGCTGTTTCTAACTGAGGTCATGGGAAAGTAATGGTGGAAAAGCTCTCTCATGGCGGGCAGTAATGAGAAATATTTTTACTCCTGATTTATGAAGCATCAGAGGTACTTCTTCAGGCATTTCTAAAGCTGTTGTGTAGTAATGCTGAATCCCTCAGAATCATATAAATTATGTAGGTGGATGAGATGTGGAGAATTGATAAATCAAGACTTGGTGAAATTTTTATCAGCTTCTGGAATATTGTGTCACATCATAACGTAGGGTTACAGTTTTGTGCGTGTGTGTGAGATAGAGATAGAGATGGGAGCGGGGGGGTGCGCTAGTGAAGGGGATACTTGTTACCATGGCAATAAATCCAACCCATGCTGTCGGGGTTGTCATGGAAACTGAAACAAAAACACAAGGTGTCCCTGCGTGGTTCTATGAATAATATAAGTTAAATGTTGTGTTTACTGTCAACATTTTAATGTTTTAAGATTTCTAAAAGAATCAGTTCAACCAGATGCGCTTTTGTGGTTTAACTGCATGTGACCCCGAACGTTTCTGAGCCTAAACATTTAAATGCACTGCTTCTGTCGGTGTCTCCTCTGCCCTTAGGTGCCTACCCTCGACTGTCTCTGAGCTTTAAACTGAAGAGGAACATTGGCTATTTCATCCTGCAGACTTACATGCCATCGATCCTGATTACCATCCTCTCCTGGGTCTCCTTCTGGATAAACTATGATGCGTCAGCAGCCAGAGTGGCACTGGGTAAGAAGAAGCAGTCGCAGTTAAGGAGCAGGTATTTGGCTCTCTCAGATGAGACCAGGGACCAAAGTGAGCCACAGCCTCCCGGCTGGATTCCCAAAGCAATGTGTTTTCATAAGCACATTAAGAGGCTGAACTTGGCACACTGCTGTGGTATTACTGGGAGCTTCAGGGAATGGCTTGGAAATTTGTGGTTCCTGTCCTCTATCTACATAAGCCAATAATTTATACTTTAAATGTAAATATTGGAACTCTAATATTGCAACAAGCATGTAAACATGTTTTTGTCCATTGTGCCTTTCTGTAGGGCAAAAGCATGAAGACATAACCTTGACTCGGACCAAACTAGGTCATACCTTGTGTGCGTAGTCACTGTGGTCACCGAAAGGCCTCCCGGAGCTGTAAAAACATAATTTCTCTAATGAGCATAATTTCACTTCTAACTGAGGAGCACTCGTGTGGGTGCAAAGGCCCACTCACTGCTGGGGCTCCGGTGAGCAGTAAACAGGGCAGAGATGGAAGCAGCAGGTCGCTGCTTTGTAATCATCATGATTTCCTCACAGACAATTGCAGCACAGTTCTGTCTTGGTTGAATATTGAACTGGGTAGTTGCAGATGACATTGGAGGCGTCGGCCGGGGAAAGTATACCCATGATATGTACAGTTTGTGAAGCTGAAAATGCAATTTAGACAATAGGCTTTCCTCAGCAGTCACAATTAATACCACAGTGAATTGGTAATTGAGCGATTGCTAAGCCCCTCCCGTAAACTGTGATTGTCACATCACAGCTTAGTAAGACTAACTAGACATGGCAGACTTTCTGTTGTTTTGAGAGCTCTGGCTTTTTTGTTCTCTCCTTCCATCAATTGACACATTCAGGTGTTGCTGTCATAAACTAAATGACAAGTTTAATTGCTTCCACAGACATCTGAACAATGTTGGTATTGACACTAATCTTTCATTGTCATTGTAACCGGGAAACCATAATTCTCCCATACAGTGGATCTTCTCTAAATGTCACGGGAGGATCCTCCAGCTCTGGTCTCATTTGTCTTTGTCATTTAGAGGCGGCAACACCATAAGGGTTTGACTAACTGGCAAAGTTAACTAGCGTGCTGCAGCTGATAGACAACAACTGGTGCACTGCCAAAGCTTTCCAGGTAAAACTTGCAATTCAGAATTTCAATGCGTGTGAGTAGTAAAAATAAAAAGACTATTTTGACAGTAATTGTTTGGGTCACAGGACATACTGAACTGATACTGTCATGGTTTCGTACAGATACACGCAGCATCACACCCCTATAATCTGGCTGTGCTGACTTATTGCTCCTTTGGTCCATACATCATCTGTATATGGGTAGCTAATGGAACCTTAATGACCTTAACACATCATAATGCTTTTTGGAAAACATGCTTTGATCCATTACTATTGTTATGCACAGGCAGATTCAGCTGGTTAGAGAGTGGATGGAAATCTGGAGAGCACCAGGGTGTGTGTGTGTGCGTGTGTGTGCGCGCGCATAATTGTCTGTTTTACATCCACCTTTATTTGCCTGCTTGAACTGGTTGGCTTTCTTTCATTAAGGCACACATGCAATATCTGGTCATTACCGTATGCCTCTGAGTATACGCTTGTACTTGCTTTTATTTTTGTGTGTGTATGTGTGTGAGGTGATGTGTAAGTGTGAAATCCTGCTGGCTGCAATATCCGGTGTGCGCCTCCTCAGCTGAGAGGCAACCGGAGGTCCATTCACTTCTCCTGATGGATCGTTACAAGCTTTCAGCAGGTATCTCAACAGTGGAAGTGCGCGTGTGGCTGTGTGTGTGTGTGTGGGCATGCATGTGTGTGCACGTCTGCTCCATTGCATGTGCAAATCTGCCAGTAAGAGCAGTGTAATGATCAGGGAGAAATCAATTCAAGGAGGCAGCAGGCAAACAATTGAATTGTTTGAAGGAGAATCTCATTTTCCTGAGCGATTTCCAAGGATTGCAAAGTTACAAATGATCTGCTCGCACCCTAATCTGGTTGCAACCCTTTTCCCACAGTCATGCCCTTCGTTCATAATCATATTATATGAACGGTCGAGGTGTGGGCATTCGCTGTAATTGGTGTGGGAGCACTTTGGTTGTAATGGTAGACACACAAGTTTGAGTTCACTGTTTTTACAGACCTCAGAAACCTCTTTTCTCTCGACCGCAGACTTCCAAAACGACAAGTCTTGAAACATTGTGCATGTTAATGAGATAGCTGACAATTTATGCTGTCTGCAAGTGATGAATGGGAGTGCTCACTTAACACTGCTTTGATTTACCGCCCATGCCTCTATTCTCGCAGTTAACATTCATTGGCGTTTCATGCGCTTTATTGCATCCTACATGATACCTTTTCCTTTTTATAATGTTGAGCTGTGTTGCTAATAGCCTTGGCTTGTGATTAGAGGAGATTTGATTGCTGCGTGCCTTTGTTCCTGCTGTTAAGGTGGAAAAGAGACTCAGGGACATATAGCCAGAGAAAGGGGGGAGGGGACATAGAGAGGTGCAGTGCGAGCAAACAGGGAAACCACCACTAAATGATGGTGAGATCTGGAGGGTTGATATTGGATAAATGAAGAAAGAGAAGGAGAGAGATTGAGGCAGAGGGAGAGATAAAAGGAAGAAGCAGAGAACAATGGGATGAGACAGACAGAAAGGGGTGAGAGAGACAGAAAAAGACAGAGACTGAGAGAAACCCTATAAAACTATATTTCTCCCTTGAGAGTGTAACAGCGTGATGAAAAAGGAGGGAGGTCCATGGGCGCATGGCCCCTTGATTAAATTGTCCAAACAGGGAGCGAGCGAGGGAGCAAAAGAGAGAAGGAGGAATGGAGGGGAGGGAGTGAAGGACAGAGAGTAATGGCGCAGCTGAGAGAACACCTATAAAGAACAAGGCTGTCGTTAAGCAAGAAAAAAAAAAAAACACAGATTGCACCATCCAATAGGGGCAGAGACATGAAACATGTGCACGTCCGGGCTCATTCACATTCACAGCAGCTCCTTGCGCCATCTCTGACGACACACACACACACACACACACACACACATGCACGGACACACACGCATGAGTGGTGTTAGCCTTGTAATGTGCCAATAAATCACACTAAGGGCTAGATTGACCTTAGCTATCCTGCTCCCTCCTCCCAACCCCCTGACGGTTCCTTGTCTCCTCACTGTACTTTATGACACACACACACACGCACGCACGCACGCACGCACACACACACACACACACACTCCAAAGCCTTGTCAGCGCGTGTTATATTAGAGGCCCGGCTACTGATAGGCTCCATTTATTTCCGGCACGGGTAGATAAAGTAGTGGAGATATATCTCCCATATATCTATAATGAGATAAGATATAGTGTTATTGCATTGGAGGAGGTCAGGGTTTGCATGATTATGAGTGAGAGTTGTGTTTATTTGGTGCAATTTGTGAAGTGTACGGTGGCACTGAAACATACACGCTCCATACAGCGTATGCTCGTAGAGCTGCAGAACACAAGCAAATACAGATCGTCATTTTCAGAATCTCACTTGGTGTGTCTCTCTTACTGTCATGCTGAAACACACAAGGTGCGAAGGTGCCTTTACTGGGAGATAGCAAATAACCACGCCACTCGCTTTCGCCTCGCAGTTAAGGTTACGGAGAGCTGAGGGCCAGATACATGCAGCACTATTTTAATGAGTTATTTCTGCTTGATGACCAAGGGGCAGTTGGAGGTTTCAAGGCAGACCTTTGAATTTCAATGAAGCAGAGGTTATGCATTCATCCACCAGTAAGTGTGTGTTCATGCAAGTAAAATAAAATCATACATGGAAGTGGTTAGGAAATTGTTTTACAAGAGTGCTCAAGAAACAAAACGTGAACGCACTATTTCCTTGACACTTGAACAAGGTAATCCCAGAGCAACGTCTTTTTTTCCCACTGTGTCAATCCAGCCTTTAACTATCAGAAGAAGTAGCTGCAGAAACATGTTTTCTGTAAATAATATCCTTGTTTCTATAGTAACGCCTAAGACATCTGTTGGAGTTTTCTCCAGCGTGACCTTAAGGTTACTTACAAGATAGCAGCATCTGCTTAGGATGGTGGGGTGCTCCTTTAAGACAAGCTTTTTTCCAGACAGGTTTGGACTAATTAAGTGTCAAATTTAACATCCCAGATAGATCGCCAAGGCTGGTAATGAGGAAGCCTTGGAGGAAAAAAAACAATGTTGGTTTCACATTCTGTCCGTTAAATGCTGCCTTGTGATTGAAACAGGTAGAATTTATCGTACATTTGTCTAAAAGCCTCAGTTGAGGGGAGGAGGGAGGAATTGGACCCTGGGCGCATTAGTGCGGGGGTCATGGGTGTCCTTCACCAGGAAAAAAAAAAAAAAGAATAACACAATTTTATGCAATTTGACATATATATTGTAACCCCCAAATTTAAGGGACATATACCAGATGATGAAGCCATGAAAGGAGCCTGCGAACATGGTCAAGGCTGTATTTTCAAACCCAGCAGGAGTACAGATGAGCTGGTGCTGACATCACATGGCAGTGTCCTATTACCTATTTCCCAAGATGCCCATCCTCCTTGAAAGATCCATCATCACCACTAGCCTGAATCCATATGACCTGTAATCACACCTACACACACTGATGAAACTAGAAAGGGGGGGTTGATTTGCATGCCTACCTTAATATCTGTCTGCAAGACACCAGAAGAAATCCCTAACTCTCTCCACGTTCACTTACTGGGTCCTGTCTGCCTTCACTGCAGTGATGAAAGCTGAACAGCCAGATTGAATGGCTACTAACCTGAGCTGACACTCGCCAACTATCCTGCAAAACAAACTATGCCTATATTTCTCAAATGAAATTAAATGTGTATAACTCATTGCATTTCCTCATCACGTTTGAAAAAAACTCTGTGAAGCTGTAGCCTACAGCTCTTCCAGCATTCAGACTAATGTTGCTGTCACATAAATAGAAAGTATGTTTGACTCATAATATATATAATCTTTTAATTCTGAGCTTATTTTTTAAGTGAGATAACACGATATATATTACCCAAAGTATATACATACCAAACTAGAGTATTAGTGGACAATGAGTGGAAGGAGCTCAGCCAGAAAAACTCTGAAACTTAGCACTTTTTAAGTTGATATGCCTGGCATGTTAGCAAATAGTTGTGTAATACACGTGCAGCAGGTGTTTTTAAGGAAGTCTACCTAACTATTTGTCCAATATTCACTCTCCCTCTCGCTCCTTCTCCTTACAAAGACTACGTTTTCACACATGTGCCTTACTTGTAATGCGTTACTACCCACTGCTGCTGGCAACAGAAATTCTCACTGTTTATGGGATTTGAAGAATATGATAATGTTTTCACTGCTCTATTTATCTATTTTGTTGCATATTTCAGCTCCATGGACAGAGAGCGAGGCCTATTATGAGTCATTCATTTAAATTTCACAGAAAATAAAGAAATGCATTGAATTAAATGATAATTTGTAGTTGGTCGCCAAGAGGTCTTCAAACCACAGCGAAACAAAAGGCAAATTTGGCACGAAATAGGTAAATTTAAATACCAGGCCCGACCCCACAGGCTGATTTCAGTCTCTGATAACGTTTAAATTTAAATTCATCTGTTACTGGAAAAATCATGGGCATCATTTGTAGAGGCTCTTGGCCAAAAGGCTTCCATAACGTGCTGCCGAAAATCATGGAGGAATGAAGAAGTTCCCTCACTGACCTGACAGGTCTTTTAAGGACCTATCAGAGGTCTGTTTTCTTGTCACTGACAAACAGGACATGCATACACAGTGTAATACTTCAAGCTTCCATAAGTGCTACTTAAAGTCCAAGGTCTCTCCTTTCTATGGAGGATCTGATCGCTTGCTTCTAATGTAACAGCAGTACACTTTGACAAAGCCAACAATGCCTAACTACAGCACAATTCGACAAATAGCATCAGGCTGCTGTAGGCAATTATTTGCTCTTTGTACAGCACAAATGTTAGCCAGCAGATTGGGGGAGGAAGACATTGCTATTTTCTTACCTTCTGGTGCTGTTGGCTGTGATTTGTTTAGTCCATAAGAGCCCTGGGCCTTAATTGGGTTAAGTCTGTCACCAGATCATTCATATTTAATGAATAAGCATGAGGTGGGTCAATCTATCATTGCTCATTATTCTTTCAAAAGAGAAAAGGATCTTGTTTGTGTTTCATCTGCTTGTTCATCACAAATGATCAATTTCAAGGCAGTACCAGTGAAATTAGAAGGCTCATTCCTAGATACACCAGCCGCCATACCTTGCCATACCCAATTAACACCTATGCATTTAACCCTCATAGAAGAACTGCTTTTTGGTGAATAGGGTGTGTGGTGATTTTATGCTCTTTAGTAACAAACAATGTTTGAAATCATTCAAAAACACCTTTTTCTTTACCAAAGGGATCACCACGGTGCTGACAATGACCACTATCAACACCCACTTGAGAGAGACGCTGCCCAAGATCCCCTATGTCAAGGCCATCGACATGTACCTGATGGGCTGCTTCGTCATGGTCTTCCTGGCCCTGCTGGAGTACGCCTTTGTCAACTACATCTTTTTCGGGAGGGGCCCTCAGATGCAAAAGAAGTTAGCAGAGAAGGCGGAGAAGGCCAACAACGAGCGGGCAGCCAAGTACGACGCTGCAAGGGTGAGCTGGAGCTGATCGATTGGGTTGGAATGAATGGGTTGAATCAAAAAGTAGTAAATCAATAAATGAAGGTGAGGATGTTGAATTGGTTGTTGCTGAATTTTGTAGAAATACTTTCTTAAAATGATTTTCCAACTGGAAGGAGTCAGTTGCTCATGGGATTAATGTTGAATCAAGTGTAAATCTGGTATGAATGTTTGGTTATTTCCACAGAAAACACTGCAGGACAGCACAGTAATGACAGTCTGAGTGGCCAAAGTCTCAAATTCCGAAAAACTTTCTCCCGCTTTGACATTGCAATTAATCTACAATGTACTTCTTTTGTCAGCTCTTGCTAGCAGAAGCAGCGAAAGGGAAATGCTTCAGCGGCCAAAATATGTTGGTTTAAAAAACAAAATAAATCAATTTTCAGGTATTTGTTCCCCACATGTGGCTGAATATTTTCATCTCCTCAGGAGGCAGGTAGTAGGACCGCGTCCCTAAAACGGTCCAATCAGGTTAAAGGTCTACGCCACTCACGCTCGGTGAGTTGTTTGTTCAGTGAGACTCTTCAATATCCTTGAGTCAACTCTGCCATTGCCATCAGCCAACATTTCTTTTGCCTCAAAGCAAAATATTTCCCCATCCATGGAATGAATCAAGCGACAACAGACATCTCCATGACATTGTCATATTCTCCGGAGTATTCATTATGACTTTTTCATTATGAATTTTTTCTAAACGGAAATGATGCTCATGTTCAATCTTGCATTGTAAAACCGGTCTCTCAGATATGAATTTGTTTATTTCAGAGATCATCCTGAATGCATGCCGTCTGTGTATCGTTTCTCATTGAAATCATCATTAAAAGCCACATTTCTCACACAGCTTTCACGAAGTGGCATTGCGCATGCCAGGATGTGGTAAAGCAGTCTGACTTTTAGTGGGTAGTCACTGCAGAGGTCCCCTGTCACGGATCTTTGCTGCATTAGTGGAAGCAGCCAGGATTCCCTTTGGAAAATGTAACAAATACTGGAAATATTTAATGGAAGTCAATAGTAGCCCACTGCTTTTAAAACAGTTTAAGAGGAGTTTATCATCAACGTCTCCTATTTCTATAAAAATAAATGCCTTTCACTGGTTGAGTAAACAGAAGTAAGGTTAGCGCTTCCTTCTAATACTGTGTTCAGACAGAACGTGAAGCAAATTTCAGACACGGTCAGTGAAAAGACGCAAGTGTGGACAAATAGATGCGAATTCACCTGAGGCAAGTTGAAAAGGGCGACAAACTGGAAGGAAATTACATCAAGACCTGGAGTTCATGGTTAGTTCTGGGTGCTACGTAGCTAACAGCTAACATCTGTACAGCTGATACTGTCCATCGGCATTCTGGGTCACCTAAACACGGACTGCACAGACGATCCAGCTTTCAAATCTGTGCAAAGTAGCACAAGGTGAGAATTTGCTTTGCTTTCTGTGTGAAAACACCTTCAGGGTTGACCTGTGCAAACACTGAAAAATTAAAAAGGGAAATGTGGGACTTCCACAGTTGCTACATTTGCATGAATTATCGCCATTGTCAATTATTGTTGATTTGTTTTGTGGTGCACACATCATAGGCATGGAGTATGAAGTATCTCCTATGGGCTTATGTTATTATTTTAATATTATAAGTTATAACAGGAAGCATAACGCCCAATCTGGACATTCTGACACCTCTGCATCTCGTTTGTCTTTGCTCAAATTGCCCTTTTGGATTATTTCAATCATTCAAAAGACAAAAAAAAGTACTTTTCGCTCACATTTCTTTGTTCATTCATATCAATGGAAACTCTCCTCCTGTTCTTCAGTCATGCAGAGCAGCCAGTGGCTCGAGTGGTGCTGCTTAGTCATTTTAAATTAAATAGCCATCTGGGTGACGTGCTAAGAATGGCTGCCATTGAAAATGCCATTGACACAATGCAGAAGCTGTGCCTGAAACTGCTCCCTCCTCCACTCAATTACTTTTCCATACACAAGAAGCACTCAGAAAGGTTTCTGTGATGTGCAAAATGGTGATAATTAACAAGTGCTATAAGTTACAATTGACTACAGACAGGTGAAGTGTCATATTACTAATGTACATATCTGTTACGTCAGAAGCAAAGGCGAAGCACAGCGTTTAGTATCGTTTAGAAAAAGTATCAGTAATGTTTCACACAGGGACACTTTTCATTGCTTTGTAGGAATATTTAAGGCGGCAACTTTTGAACTCAAAAGAGGTGCAGTTTTTGGACGCATAGTTTGCCTTGTTGCCATGGTAAATGCATGGCATGACATCCATGGACGGATTATGAGACAATGGGCACAGGCATGCAAAAGCCCCCCCCCCCCACCCACACCCCCTACATGAAACACTGGTTGTTTTGCCTCTCTTTACCTTTGGTTTGCATCTTTTTGTCGTCATCTTGAGTTTCTTTGTGGTCATTTGACTGCCTTTCTAACTCGCCATGTGTACAGTCGCTTCAAACATAGGCGGACCCCTTGCGCCTGTGCCTGGTTGACCCGTTCTGTAATCCTCCCATGATGACATCCACATTTCATGGTCTTGAATGCCTTGAAACTTCAGGTAGACTCTTCTCTAGCTGTTCCCTTTACCTGCACATAATGTTGTTAATTAGTTTTCTCATTTCTTTATCCATTCAGGCGGAACCACACGGCCACGGGAACATCCTGCTAACCACCCTGGAGATCCATAACGAAGTGGCGGGAGGCGAGATCACCACCAGCGTGGCAGACATTAGGAACTCTCAGTCCATGGTGCAGTTGGACAGCACGGCCTCGACGCACATCCAGTACCGCAAGCAGAGCGGCGGCATCGGCCCACGCTCCGCCAGCCGCCACTCCCTTGACCGGTCTGCCCAGATGAAACGCAGCCGCCTGCGGAGGCGGTCTTCACAGCTCAAAATCAAAATCCCCGACCTGACGGATGTGAACGCCATCGACCGCTGGTCACGGATCATCTTCCCTTCTGTTTTCTCATTGTTCAACCTCATCTACTGGCTCTACTATGTCTGATTGGAATGTTTTGTTGAGATGTTCATTGTTGTTTGTTTGATTATTTTTTCCATTTTGTTCCTGTTTCTTCCTTTTGTCTGTTGCTTTTATACGTGCTGTAATCTGTCGAGTTGAAGACTGCAACAGTACAAGACAAAAAAAAAAGCTGACTGAGAAGAGACTACTGAGTTTTGGACCAAGTTCTCGTCAAAATTGTTTTTATATTTGCAGTCTTTGAATCCTAAGTACCAAGGTCTTTTTATTTTCTAAAGTATGTACTGTAATTGGGACTTGTGACAGTCATTTCCCAACATCTGCCCTCTCAGTAATGTGTAAATAGAGATACAAAGCCAGCAATTGAATAAATAATACAGTATTTGCAAAAAAAGAAAAAAAAAACACAATAACACAATAGCAGTTAACACAAGGATTTTTCTAATCAAAAACTTTCTATGACACAGGTGGTCAGATAAGTGCAGGCAATTCCTAAAAATCCATAAAACAAACTAATGTATGTTTGACTGGTACCCTATGCACTATTAATGCATGTAATGATCAGCCATAGTGAAAAATAATCACTCTTTTTGCCTTGGGTATGTCACAACTTTATAGAAGAAAAGACTGTGCTGATACAGCCTACTTGCTATTAACTCTATCATGCATAGATCTGGTAAACCTTTACCCAATCACAGTAACTTAATGTTGAGGTTTTTGTCCTCAGTTCAGGATGATTGTGACTCAGGTTCAGAATTTTTTGCTATCTGACAGCTTTTCTTGACAAAGAGACATGTCACTGAAATATCCTTTTTGGTCATTTGATGAGAGGAAAAAGCACAAATATGAATGAAACTGCCATTTTCTTTCACTTATACCTGCTAGTGACAGTGCTTCAAGTGGTCGCATAACAGAATTGCACTTCAATTTGACAAATTTACTCGAAAAATTGTCTGATTTTAACAACTGCCAAGGGCCTTTTGGGCGACACGGTTACTCAAAACCATGAAATATTCTGATATTTTTGTACTCTGTGTCTTCAGGTATTCATTTAATTTCCTAACCCGTCTTGTTAATTTTTTTTCTTTTGCTCAGCACTAACTCTGTTGTGGTGATGGAGTGGAGGAATGAAACCCATTTTTTTGTACATAAGTACATAGCTGTGTATATACATAAATGTATATATATATATACTGTGTGTACAACCCAAAATGAAAATGATCAAATATTGAGCATTTTGTGATTGTCATACTGGCTATTAACTGTCAGACTAGTGCAAAAAAAAGAAAAAAAAGTCAAGAATGAAGCAAATTAACACAGGCCAGTTTGAAGCATCGGTTCAGTTTGTCCAGAGCATTTGTGAGCCACTCTGAATACATTTCTCCTCAAACATCCGACCATGAAGTTCCACACTAGACACTGTATGTCTGTTCACTCTGCATTTAAAGAGTGACTGTATGCCTCACCATACAGCAGCAAGTGATGCAAATGGATTTCACTGATTCCATAGACGGACCACGATAACCGGCCCGTTGACTAATAAGCACATACTAGCACTGAATGTATCGGATCCATTCTTCAGGGAGAGGATAATGAGCCATGGTCATCGTTTTTCCATCAGAATGTAACGCCCATTCTTACGTTGCGAGTGACGGAGAAAGAGTGGGACAGGATGGCATTTTAACAGTGTGTGCATGTGCATGTGTGTGAGAGAAATGGGAAATGGATATGGAGAGCTTGAGAGAGGAAGACCGCGGGTGGACCGTATGTTTTCTGTGCTGCTTGCTCGACTATGGACAAATATCAACGTATAATAGTTTTGTGGATAGCTCTCCTGCCCGACTCGTTTTATAAACTGTGTGCCATTCCACCTTAGGTCGCAGAGCAATCAGCCAATTACAACTCATGGACGGTGGTGTAAATTTGAAGCATAGATACATGACATACGTGTGCATGTACAAGAATATGTGTAGGGAAAAAAATGCTACTTGATAATATTGAGTTCTGTTGTGATTGAGAAGCTTGGTCTGTACTGACGGTCAGCTGGGACCAACCTTTGAAGTGAAAAATTGTCAAGTTTTATGTGTACAGACGGATTGATGTTTGACTAAGAATTGAATGTATTGTACTTGGATTGTTGCTGCAAAAATGCTATTTTGTTTCTGGAAGCAGGATTGACCTCCACCCTGATTGATTAGGGCTCCAGTTGATTCCACATTCAAGTGGCCCCTCATCTCTTGCTGGTTTCTTGTCCCATTTTCTACTGTGTAGACGGGCCGCAGTGCACACATGACCTGGGTCCGACAAAGAAGACCGCTAGAGTTCCAGGTGAAATTATTTCTATATATATAAAAAGCCAAAACATCTCGCTAAAAGTGTGTTCAGAAAGAAAGCAAATTTTCACCTAGCTGTGTTTCCGTCTATTGTCAAGCAAGTGAAATTTTGAAATGTTGCAGAAAAAAAAACAAAAAGAAAAAGCTATGTAGGCACGTTTCACTGAATTAGCTTTGAGTGAATAAACCAGGTTACACGAAGCGTGGTTTTATCAGAAGCAGGCAGTATAACCCACATTGTGCGTGGCAATAATAGACAGAGTAGAAGAAGAAGTATGTTGAAAACTGGAAACGACATGAGTCGCCTCAGCCATGTGAGAGAAAAATGGAGAGGTCTGCAGGGATTTGTTCTTTCGGGCAATTTGTAATTGTTCTTTCATGTCAACTAGTGTTGGCCATGTTTTCATGTCCCTGTTTTTGGTACTACTGGCCATGTTTTTGCACGTAATGGAATCCGTAACCCAGGAAGACAATGACAGCAGTAACAGTTTCTTCATTGGGTTTTCTAGCAGAAACAGCTAATTAATCATGAGTTATGTTGGCAGAACTGAAGTGTTTCTGTCTCCCACTTAGTGATTAACACTTTTGAAAAAGAGGAAAACCACCTCAAGCAAGTGTAAAAACTTTTTGGGGAAATTGAGGAAGTTCTTTCAAATTTTTCCGTTTCTATCAAGCTTTTCAAAATGCATGTAAAACACCTTGATGGAAAGACAGCTAGTGATGCAAATTTGACCGCTGTACAGTTCATGTTCGCCCCAAACAGCCAGTGAACCTACTTGCAGCTTCTTATTTTTCCCTCTCATCTCTGTATGTTTATGAAGCACATTTTTTGAACCATTTTCAACCCGTGCTTTCCTCGCACCTGCGCCTGGCGCTGCCGTTCTGTCTGGACACACACTAAGAGGATGTCTTGACTTTGGTCGTGGGCACAAAGCAATGTTTCATCTCATGCATTCACAGGGTGTTTTAAAGTCATGGATCCAGTTTGCCCAAAGATGTTTCAAGCTGCGTTGTGTAGTCTGCAGCAGGAAATACCTGAAATTATGAAACAGTCAAAAAAGAAAAAACTTAATGGCTTACTGGATGACTTTGATTTAAATGATCACTTTCAGGACGTGAGATTTCAAAGACTTTTCTGCAGTTGGTCATTGTATAAGTCTTTTTTTTAAATTACCAAAATCATGAGTGCAGTTGAAAAGTGCAAGAGACAGTAACTGTTAACAAACTCTAGATACTTGTTTATCATGCATGCAACTACAGTTCATAACTTGGGAGGATTTTTTTAAAAAAAGATATTTTGCAAACTCATGAGAGCTGCCAACTGCTCGGTTTAGAGATGACAGTATGCCATGTGAGCCTACATTACAAAGAAAAAAGTACAAAAAAAAACTAATTAATAAGAGTCATCAAAGACTTCAAGTGTTGTATGGCCTTGGTCCCATAATGGAATGTGAAATGTTCTGTGCTGCCACAAAATGTATTTAGGCTTAGATTTATACTGTATATCTGTATGTTTCTCTTCCTTTTTCAATAGATTATCATGTTAAACCATCAAATAAATTATATACATTGTACCTGTGTATTTGGTATTGCGAGCATGCATGACACTCCAGAAAGAATGTACATGTATAGCAAGCTAATACAACGAACAGCCGCTGCAATAAACCATAAAAAGACATTTTAATAAGGCTTGAGGATTCTGATAAAAGGTTGTTTGTACATATGCCAAAACTTCGGAATGTTTTCAGCTCTACAGGCGCCCTTAAGCAAGGCACTCCATCCCTACCTGTTCCCAATGCAGCTACTCAGTTGAAGACTTTTTATTGTCTTTGGCGACTCCCGGTGTATGAGTGAACTTAATGAATCTGTGCCAGAGTGTTGATGAATAAGAGTTCAGTAATTCCCTGGATAAATAAAGATTGAAAAAAAAAAACTGTGGAGGTGGAGGTTATTATTGGGCAGCATAACCTGTCAGTTTTTCAATTTTCCATCCTGCTCAGTTGCCACAAAGTTCATGATTCCCTCAGTGACATACTTTTTTCAGTTAATGTGGAGAGTTTAAGTCCTTATAATGTGAGCTCATGGCTTACATTTCTTAGCAGATAAAAATGATGTTCTGTACATTCAACCAGTCAGATTATCTGTTCCTCCAGACCAGTGCCATCTTTGAGAGACGCTCTTATCAGTGTCCATTTTAACACCTGATTTTGATTTAGTGTTCGGTATTTGCCTATTTAGATATTGTTTAATCGTTCATGCATCATGGTCATATGGCTTTGCAGCAATAATGGACAACATGTAGTTCAAATAACTCTCTTCAGTCAAAACCTGAAAGTCCTGATCCAGTGTGGCAAATTTTAGGGAATTCCTACTGAAAGACCCCTTGAATTTCCTTTTTCTTCCACAGGATCCCACATTAGAACCCCGCCACTATAGAGTATAATGTGTATTTACGAAGAGAGTTTCCTGCTTTTAAAGCTAATGATTATAATTAGGCCATTAGAAGGAGGTCAGAGCCACCAAAGGGACCCACATAGAACTCTTTGATTTCATCAAGACACAACAGCTCATTTGCACAGAATAAGGTGTTCTATCGTAAGTTTGGGTGTCAGCTCTGTCACAATTAAAACAGGATGCTCAGCAAATTGACATTACTAGACTACACTCACCATTAGTTCAGCTTTGTCTTGTTGGCAAAGGAGAAGTTTGAAATGTTGTGTTTGTCCCAATAAATATCTGAGAAAGATAAAATCTTAATACTGTATAAGCCCTCTAAACCAGCTCCACCACAGCTCAGACATCTCAACATGCACACGATGCTAATGGTAGCCAGCCCTGCTCATACTGGATATCTGCACAAACAGACCTGGGTTAACTGTAAATAATACATTGCAATTAATTTACTTTAAGGAGTAGCTGGGTATACGTAGGTAATCCAAGCATTGCAATTCATTAAGGATGAGTCTGTCTCTATGGGACCTCTCGTAAAGAGATACAACTGGGAGCAGCTGTGTTGGGTTTTGCTGTAACTGTGGGTGACAACAGTGAAGCAGTAAAACATGTTTGAAATTGCTGAACAAATCCAATACCTACTGCACAGGGAGCTCAAAGCAGGGAAAGAAATGTTTTTTTTCTTTCAAGGGAAATAAAAACAGTTCTCAAAGCAGACTTCATGTTAGTGCTAGATGATGTCACTAACTGGCAGCGGAGTGGGGCCTCTGAAAGATCCAGCTGCAGTGAAGCTGATGCGGGGAGATTCTGTAGCTTTTCAAGCTCTGATACCTTTGAGTGACCCCAGTGATTTAACTGGTGCATTTATTAGTCATGCCCTACTCAGGCTGTAAAAAACATCTGTAATGTGTATGTACATGCAGTCAGTGGTCATTCTCTGTCCATTCACTATAAAAAAAACCTTCAATAAAATCCCCAGAATCATACATTCACAGTTGACCACAGTATGTATGAGTGTGACGTTTACTTGCATATGAAATATAATATATAAATCTAATTTCTTCATAGGATTCCCTTGGCTCAATTCCTGGACCCTTTTGGGAGCAGGAGGGTGATTTTGTGAATAGAAAGTCAGGTAAACTACTGGTGTTTGTCAGGTGATTGGTGGCACATGTGCACATTGCATGCAGGTAAACTAACAGTGCTGCACAATAGACTTTGCACATTTTCACATAAAGCACATACTTTGTTATTGTACTTTGTAATGAGCACAGTCTTTAAAAAAGCCTTCGCTGGTTCCTCCATTTCAATGCTTTCATTGCAAAATTAACCTGAAATGCTTTTGCAGATGACTTGTGATCATTAATTGGTGGTTGGATTCTGGTCAGCAGTAAGGTATGGAAAATATACACAGTTTTATTCAAGTAAGTGTAGGATGAGAGATGAGAGATGACCTCTGGGGTCAAGAAGTCCCGATTCAGCTGCCTCTGTGGCCTGAGGTTCTCTCCAGATACGGTCTGCGTGTGTGGTGCTCCACAGCATAGCAATCGTTAGAAAAGAGAGTCCCTCATGTACCAATGATGGGAACTGATTGTGTGGGCTCCATCAATTTGGTCTGGATGAGTCATCCATGAACAAATAGGTGACATTAAACAAGTGTCTGTAAATGCCGTCTTTGCTTTCCACCTAAGGGAAGTTAAAAAATTAAATTCTATACAGCTAGATGCATAAAATTTCATGTCTTATTTCACTTGGGTGCATTATTTGAAGACATATTGTCAGTTTTTGGAAAAGAGTGGATGTAGTTCAAGAAAACACACATTGAGCATTAAAATGAGACGTCTTAAACGCTGCTGCTGTGAGGAAGCAGCCTGATGGAATCCCTTTAGGAGGGGGATCACCTCCCCTCCATCTCAGGTAGAGAAAATAGGTTGGCTATATCGCATACTATTTATGCATAATCACTTCAGAAAATGCTGAGCTTGGCTTTCCAATTCCCCCTTGCCTCTTCATGGCATATGAGTCCCTTGGGGTACGCGTGATAGATTTTTAATCTCTTTCCTTTGGAGCCTTTATAATGTATATAGGGGTTCTAACCCCAAGGTATATTTCACAGTTTATCATTAAAATAATCATTAAAGAATATCATTGTTCAGCAGTTTCAGGGAGGCGTGTGAGTGGAGCTGTTGTTGAAAAGGCACATATTTTGTCTGTAGGACATGTTCAAGCCCACGTAGTGAAGCAACTCATATTCTTTTGGCAGTTGGAGTACAAAATAATGAGGCCTGACCAATCGCGAGGGCTAAAGGGGAACACAAGGCCAAATACTGGATAATCAAGCGAGCTGGAGGGTTAGATCTCGATGATGGCAAGGCAGAAAAAGGGGAAAAATCTGGTATGTGTCGCAACAGGGTGTTGGGAGCTTTGGAGGCGGCTTACTATAGCATATACAATTTGTTTATCCAGCTGTACCTACCTGCCTAACTTCCTACTCACAGCACATGCAGTTCTTGCCTCTGTGCCATCACACAACCAAAGTACAGATTTGCAAGAGGCTTCATGTGCTGTCAAACTGTTTCTAGCACATCAGGTCCCCAGATCATCTCTGTGCTCAGTTTTGAGAGGGAAAAAAAAGCAGATTCCTTCTCTTCAATTTTGTCAGTTTCTTTCACTGCGTTAGAAACAGCTGTCCCCCTGTCCTTATTTTTAGAACACCCAAACAGATAAATAAAGGATAATATCCGAGTTTACAGTCCTGCATGGTATTTCTCAAGAGTGTGGCGGTCGTTGGGAGGATGACAGAGATGCTGATGGACGACCTCGGGCAAACAACATGCCAAGTCACTAATAAAAAGCCCTCGAGAGGCCCGTAAACCAAAAGGCAACCAAAGGTTATCGGAACAAAGGAAAACAGTATTTTATTACAAGCAGTATCCCCTCTGTCTGTCTCGCTATCACTCATTTTGATCTTCTCTACTCAGTCTGGCTCTTCACACTGAAGCTTTGTAAAGGGACAACACGTGGAAAAATAAAAACTATGGCGAGTGGTAACCAGGTGCATAAATGTGTAGCCTCAGGGATAGACATCATTAACTGCCAGTGCAAAGGATCTAGATCTACTATAATTGCTCAAACAGTTATGATGAGGATCAGATATTCAGGGGATGTGTTGATGAATACCGTCACGACTGTACACGAGTCATAGCTCTTCATTCACAGACAATGAGCCTTGGAATGCTTCATGAGTTTTTCTGGGGGTGGGGGATAAGAGGCATTGTTAGGCATGACCTGAAGCAGAGTGGCACTCCATGAGCTGCTCTGAAGCACTGTGGTGAGTGAGTTATTGCTTTCATAAACGAGCAATGAAAAGAATATGAATATTTAATTATGATGTCAAGAATTGGATATTAGATACCATTTTCATTACTTTCAGTGGGGAAATGTGAGGCCGCAACAGCAGCAAATAACTATACAACATGAAAAATGCACAAAAAGAACATGCAGGGCAGAGATGCGGTGGTTATATGAAGCAATGAGCAGTATAAATTGTGGCTAAACAAGAGCCTACAATCTGCTGGTGGCTCTGTGAGGCTGGAAGTGCAGCACTTTGAGCTAAATGATGGTGATTTTTAGCTGTCTGTCACAGCCTCTCCTCAGCCGTATAGGTCGTCTGTGCAAGTAGGTTATCATGACCCGTGTTTGTTGCTGCAACCCAACTGGAAAGAGGAAACACTGTGCATTTTCCTGCTCTGCAAGAATGAAAGCTGTTATGACACCTGAATGTGCTGCTGCTGAGTGTGAAAACTCCTTCAGGCATTCAGCGAGAAGTTTCAGGACATGAGAAACAAACAAAAGGAAGTGAACATATTTGCTGTTTCATGGGGAATCAGCTGATGTGCCTGACGACCTGCAACATGACATCATTGAGCTGCAAAGCAACAACCTGCTCCTGTGAGTGGCTCTTTTCAAAACGAATTTCTGCTCAAGACTGACTGACCCAAACCTGGAAAACCAGCTGCAAGTAGCATCATCAACATCATCATCACTGTCATCTGACATCAAACGCCTTGCCAAATTGAAGCAGCTCCAGCCATTGTCAAGGTTTGTGTGATATATGTTCAGCAAAAGTTACAAAGCCTCAATTTAAAACAAAAAAGTTTAGTAGGTGCTTTATAAGGACTGAACTTTTGGGACCAGAGTCTGTTTCATAACCCAAAGACAGGCTGCGTTCATGCTGGGAACATTAACCTAGTTCACAGAATCCACTTCTTTTCTCCTACTTTTTGAATGGAAATTTCAAATGCGGGCTCACACCGTGCAGCGCTGAGAGCTCGCCGTGTTTGTAGCAGTCAGATCATCAGTTGCTGTGAGATGAAAACATTTCAACTTTTAGCACAGCAGTGCTATACAGTACTCCAAACAGGCCCTCAACAGTCGCATAGCAACAGCAGCTTCTACAACCAGGGCTTTGTATTATACAGTACTACATTTGTTTAGTGCTGCTTGCACCCCGTGGACGCTCAGGCCAAGTTGTTGGGAATGGGAATATGAAGTAGCTTATCAATACATATGTTTATGTTGTGTTTTTGTTGACCCGAGTCGAAAGTGCTGATTGCGGTGGCTTCTCAACCCCAATGGCTGACCCAAATAACCGCCTTGGAGCCCCGAAAGCTCACGAGGCGGTGAAGATTCAGCCCGTGTTTCTTGTTGAGAAACTCACTGAATGAATTCTTTCTGATGTCTTCTTTCTTTCTTCTCTCCCCTCCCTGCCTGCCAACTGACATACTTTCTTTTAATTCATCAGCAGCACGGCAAGCAATGGAGGGAGCGTGGGAGAGAGTAGGAGGGAGAAGGGAAGGATGGAGAGAGAAAGAAAGTCTGTTTCAGCATCAAAAGACTGTCTCTGAGACTACGGGGAATACATTGACTCTTCCATGTGCTTTTTGATGATGTCTTTCTGTTTTATGCACTCAATGGTATACAACAGCAGCGGCGGGGGCAGTGTATTAGCTCGCTCTCTTCCCCTCATCTCAACACTCTGTCTCTCATTACTCCCTCTCTTTCTCTCATTAGAACCTGTCTTTTATTTTGTAAGACACACTTCCTGGCATCAGCCGACAGGCAGGGACATCCCGTACTGTAAGGCAATATTTTGATGGCTCATACTTCCTCCAATGAGTCCTTACACAATAAACTTTTCTTAAAGAGGCGACTGCATATCCCCAGATCATTAAACATTTAAAGGGTTATTCCCCAAGTGTTCAATACTACAGAGAACAACATGTCCTATTATGTGCGACCTAGAAACAACTCATATCTTAAGTCACATCTGCTCACTGCAGTCATTACTAAGAAAAACATGCTCTTTGGAGGTAGATTAAAGGGAATAGTAGCCACTGTTTTGCGCAATCTAGCTTCACATTTGTGACAATAACTTATGAATCTAATAATGCAACGTTTAACTGAACATGATTGCATCTCTGCATCTGTAGCTGTGCAGCTCACTACGTCTCTTTAGGGAATACAGTAGTGTTGGGCTATTTGACTTACTTGACATCATCCTACGTAAATTAAACGAGTCTCATAAAATAACATATAAGCCTGAAACAGTCTTTCAGAATTGATTTACATAAATGTGATAAATTGGTACATTGTCTGCAATTTCAAATTGTACCGGTGCTTGAGAATTTACCAGATTTGTAGACTTTAAAGCTGCCATACTCAGTATTTTTATATCAAAAATAGATCAAATGACAATGTGTAAAGTGAAAGAGGTCACAAACCCACAGAGAATAGGCTCCTCTCTACAGAGGATCCATACACAAGCCACTGCACACTATCAGACAAAGCTAGCAACTGGCTTTTGAGCACAGTAGAGCAGTTAGTTTTAGTGCCCTCTCACTCATTGTTTTGGTTTTATAGCCTGCGCCTTTAATGTTTTGGTTCCCTCTGACTTGTGCCATTTTTAATTTTTGTTTTCAGTGATAAAACTCTGAACACTGAATCACTATCAGATAAAGTTTGCTGTTAGCTGATGAACATAGTGGAGCATTGAGCGTTTATGCATGTTTTTATTATAGTATACATCTGGTGCTTGATCCCGAGTATTCGAGACAGGAAGTTTGCATCAGACGAGCAGAGGTGGTGAAGTAGGTTGTGACGGACTTTGAACTGGATCCTTTGTGGGACAGGATGTGGTCACGGGAGCAGGGGTAGGTGAGCTAACAAGTTCTGCATGTACTGGAGTTAATTTCAGACTTTTGGTGTTGATTTTTTGGAAATTTGAATCTTAACTGACCCCATCAGACAGGTACAGTCTTACAGTGAAACTGTAAGGGTAAGGATTGAGGAAGCTGGCATAGGAGCGAGGATTGAAATGCTGCTGGTGAAGCAGCAGAACAAAAAGGCTGGCAAAACCAAGGAGGCTAAGGCATAAAAAGTCAAGAGGCCAAACTGGCTGTTTTTGGATGACTGCCATGATCTATTCACAGGAATTTAAAAAAAGCTCTTCAACAACTCCAACTTATTCAGAACTTCGCTGCCAGGGAAGCAGCGAAAACCAGGAAATGCA
The DNA here is from genome assembly GCA_037975065.1 of Chaetodon trifasciatus. Classification (NCBI taxonomy): domain Eukaryota; kingdom Metazoa; phylum Chordata; class Actinopteri; order Chaetodontiformes; family Chaetodontidae; genus Chaetodon; species Chaetodon trifasciatus. The sequence goes on along the minus strand of JBBMOE010000048.1, from coordinate 37,336 downwards.
ACCTAAAATCCTCCAACTGGCTACCAGTCACTCAGAGAATTGATTTCAAAATCTTGCTGCTTGCCGATGAATCACTCTGTAGCTCCGGGCCCAAATACCTCTCTGACATGCTCGTGCCTACTGAACCTTCGAGGACCCTCAGGACATCTGATGGAGCTTCACCCCGTATGATTCTCATCCATCTGTGGATGGTGAGGTTTTTGACCAAGAGGAGAATTTCTGGTTCTCGCCTGCCTCAGGCAGCCAGCTTTGACATAAATATCAGCTCGAGAGTAGAATCAGGAAGGACAGGGGATGAGAAAATTCAAGAAAAACACACGGCTTCACTCACAATGTGCATCTCAAAGTGGGCTATTTGTTGTGTTCTTTTATCTGTATTCCACTTGATTTGAACTGCATTAGTTTGCCTTTTAAGTCTTTTCTATCTCCTGTCTGTACTTTTACACTTTTTAATTATAAGTCTTTCAACTTTAGTGCATTTTTATCACCCTGTAAAGCGCTTTGAATTGCTGCAGTGCATGAAACGTGCTTTATAAATAAAGCTGCTTCTCCTTGCCTGCAGTGCCCAGAGAAATTAGGATGTTGCTGCATGATGGCCTGTAGTCTGGACACTTGAAATCCCTTCAGTTTGTGGTATAAAAACATTTGATCTCTTATGATTCAGATGGCTTCATTTGTTACAAATCTTCAAGTCTATCTGAAGTTCTCTGACACTAAACTTAATCAGTGTACTTTACCACCGTTTCATGAGTTTCATCCACTTGCGCTCGGTCATTATAGGGAACTTCTCACACTGCCAAAAATGAGCATCTTAAAAAAAAGCCATTTAGTCTCCTATTCAGCTCGGCACGATGCGGCAGAATAATTGAAATCATCCCACTGCACTTTCTCTTGATTCATCAGTATCTCATGGCAGATCTTGCTCCAAAATAATGTTCCATGTTTCATGTAATATTCTGAACAGATGACATTATCAGGCTTCACTTGTTACACAAGATGAGATCACTTGTTACATAGCCAGTTTCTGGAGTGCACATTCCCATTTCCTTTGTTCAGATATTATCAGCCTGTCGTGCCCCCCCCCCCCTCTAATCCTTGAGCTCGGGATGTCTGTCTAGCATCAAAATGCAGTTTTAATCACAAAACCAAAACGCATGAACATAGTTGGAGTTCATACGTGTGTTTGAGAGTGATATTTAGTGTGTTTTCAGAGCATGGTGAGGTAAAAAAAAAAAAAAAAAAAAAAAATAGCACCCCATGCTATAACTTTGTATTGTCTGCCCTCTGCTGGACGCTTTAAGAACATATAGTATTCATGCGAGCATGTTAGCTCCACACACAACCCTTCCCTCCACCACCACCACCCAAACACAAATTCACACGCCCACACACTCATCTGCAGACACCAGGAGGCGTGTACGTGTGATTAATGCTCTCCTTTTTCACATTTCTTGCTAATTAGCAGCTGCTTGTAGCTCATACCGATGGTTATTTTAAAGACATTTTATATAGCCTGTATCAATAGAGCCATAGACACCATAATTACACGTTTAATTACTCAGTGTTTGTAGTTTGAACTGTACAGGGGCCGATTTCATGGACAGAGTTTCTGCTTATTTACACATTACAATCACTGCTCTATCCTAATATACAGCCAGTGTTAGAGAGGTGGGCCGAACAGCAACCGAATTCAAATCTTTGCAGCTCATTCATTATTCTTTAAGATAATATATTCCGTAACATTCACTTGCCTGTATGTGAGGCACATACATATGATGATGAAACAAGCGCATGTGTTCATCAATTATGCATTCAATGTTGTCATAGTATCAAGTGGATGTAACTTATTCTTTTTGAATCATTTAACTGGCCAAGTGTTTATTACTGTACTCCTTTAAACAAGACAGAGCAACAAAAAATAAATCTTTTGCACAGTGCATCAATCCAGAGACAGTATAAATCAATACTTATCTGTTTTCAGATAAATACACATCTGAAGTGCTACTGTATTTATTTTATTTCAGTGCAACACAATCATCAATCAGATCACACCCAGTTAATGAAATGTTTGTCGTTTGCTGTTCTAAACACCTAAAGTCTGGTCTTTCCCAGGGAAAATCCTCTCCTACACTGTCACATTTACTGGAAGTGAAGGCAAGGCAATTTTATTTAAAGAGCATCTTTTGTTACATGCAGGCTAAATATGCTTTCCATTTTTACACAGTTAAAGATTTTTCCACAATGCATGCAATTGATAGCACTTTACTTTGCAGGTGATTTCTGAGTAATTTAATAATAATTTCCTATAACAAGGGCGACAGAACTGAACAAATAAGGTAAAGAATGGTAAGGAATGAAGAGGGTGAATGGTGGTGATGATGAATGATGATGATGAATACTCAACAAAAGTCTGCAGTCAAGTCAGCTGTTTTTTTTTTTTTGTAGATAATGCAGGTACAGTAGGACTAAATACTGAATCAATACGTGCACATGGACTGGAAGAATTATGGCTGGGATGTGCATGTGTACATGTGTTATGTACAGGGTGAGTGATGACAGTTGACAGTGATGGTGCATGATGTTAAATACAATCTACACGAGACGTATGTGGATGTTTGAGTGTTAGAGGGTTATTGACTGATGAGTGATGGCCTGTTGTGAAGAAACTGTTCATGTGTCTGCAGTGCTCTGTAGCGCCTACCAGAGGTGAGAAGTAGGAACAGGTTGCGATCGTGGCTAGATGGGCCTGCAGTGATGTTTCCTGCCTGTTCCCTGACTCTGGAGATGCATAAGTCCTGAATGGAGGTCAGTCTGACACCAGTGGTATTCTCTGCACACCTGACTGTTCAATGTAGCTCCTGTTCTGTTTGGTGGCCGATCCAAACCGGACAGTGACGGATGTGAATCATGATTGCAGTGTAGAACTCCAGCAGCTCCTGAGGCAGGCTGAACTTCCTGAGCTGCAGCAGGAAGTGGCTGGCATAGAGGGAGAACAGCAGAGAGGAGAGCATACATCCCCAAGGACTGATTGTTTGGGTGCTGGATGTGATTTTCCCCTGCCTCACCTGCTGCCTTCTACTGTTCTTACCTGTTCATGATGGGAGAATGAGGGCAGCATGAGCAAAATGCTCCAAAGATTTGAGGAAAATGGACAATGGCCTTAAAATATTAACATGCATGAGGTGTGATGGGATGGATAGTGCAGAGTTAGCCATTGTTGCTGAAATGCACCTTGGGATTTGCAGTTAACTTCTCCGCTGACATCACATTTACAAAGGCGGGCTTGAAGCTACAAGGTCATGGACTGACTTTGGCTTTTTAGCAAAGGAGAGTTCATCTTTTGCACAAATGATTTTCCCAAATCCCAGCTAGGATGCTTGAAACTTTTTTTCTTTTTTGTGCTCATTATGTTCACAACTGTTGGTAAAAATACACAAATGTTTTTCTGACCCCTTTTTTTTAACCCCCCTCCTTCCCCTTAATCCTTCTCAGCTAGTCCCTTACACAAAGCATCCCACTGTTTATGCTGTAGAGGCTGATTTATGAGCCCTTTCGGAAACATACTGAAGTCTTCTGCACAGCCTTTCTCTAATGCCGTTTTCCTCACCTGAAATGTAAATTCACTCAAAATACACTGCAGTGAGGCAATTTAATTGCTGCTTGTATCCGTGCAAACATAACAGATGTCTTCTCCTGTAATACACAATTCCATCAGCCTCTGACAAGCCACTCACCTCCAGTCAAACAGCAAAGCATTCACAGCAGAAGAATGAGTCTGCCTTGCTGAAAAGCTGCAGCATCTGAAAGAGACACCCACTGTTTCTTTACGTAAGACCTTTTTATAGCACCTATTTACCTTGAAATGATGTTGCCAAGTAACAACATCCTGATTGTGTGGTGTTTGTGTGTGTGTGTGTGTGTGTGTGTGTGTGTGTGTGTGTGTGTGTGTGTGTGTGTGTGTGTGTGTGTGCCTGGGTGGATGTGTGCCTGCTTTGGAGGTGTGTGTCAGTGATGGATGTTCCAAAGTGTCATTATGGGCTCTAAAAGTGGGTTTCTGACAGCAGCTGGGCAAATGTCTTCACGTCCTCTTTACTCTCATGCAGGTCTGCATCCTTAGGAGGGTGCCAGCGTGAACTCATATATCACGACTGCACATCAATCCTTAATGCTGCGAGACTTGCAAGAAGCAAAACACTGTATGATGCAGGATATTGCACCTGCTTTTTCCCCCATCACTCCTCGCGTCTTTTTCACATTCTTTCCAACATCTTCCAATCTCGCCGCCCCTCTCGCTCCCAGAATGAGGTGCTTAACTGATACATGTACTACAGTAATCCCCTTCTTAGCGAATAGGATTAATATTTAATTCAGGAAGAGCCCTTTATCAATACCTCACTGTGCAGTCATTGTTCACTCTGCTTCGGGTGGCTTTACCCAGCTTTTGGCAAACTGAAGGAATTGTGAGTGTATTAATGTGATAGATTGGGCAGATGAGTTCATTTAAAGGAAAGTAGCTGCAGTACTTAAGGTTTTTTGAAGGTTTAGACAAAGCATTTATCAGCCTTTCCAAACATTTCTCTTCATGATGCATCAAAACATAATTTGCCTTCAAAATGTCCAGTATGCACAAAAGGCAAAATACAGGATACAGGTTTTTGCAGGGTATATAGGTTTCTCAAAACATTTTTTTTTTCTGACAACTATCCCTTTAAAGTCAAGACGTAATGGTTTACGAACCTCTCTGTGCTTTATCCTTGAAACTCCAGTGCTTGCATTCATAAAGGTACCAAGAGCCCATTATTCACTGATCCACTGCAATGCTGATCCAGGATTAGCCCTGAGGCAAGGACACATGACTGAGCAAACTTCAGAATGAGGTAATGACACAAACCTGCCTCACTCTGCATATATATACATAATAAACACATGCATGTCATAAAATACGTACTATCTGCAGCTTTGATGAAGAGGAGAGTAGAGTGCTAAATGATGAAACAAATTCCTCCACTTTGAACTTGATGGTTTTGGGTCAGCCTGTTTCTTAAGGAACACGACTGCTTTATCAAACAAGTGTGGAAATTTTAATGAAATCTTTTGCACTTAGGAAAACTAAAGCATCTTGACTGTGAAATGGCTCTGTGTTATTTGTTTTTGACAGTGAGCTGTTAATGTTGGCAACATATTGCGGAGGGCAGCACACTCACAACCAACAGTAAAAGGCTTGAAATCCATCTGGGGTTATTCTCTGCAAGTGAGGGCTGTTTTTGAAAGCTCAGGGGGTTCAGGACCTGCTTGTTTCTGCAGTGTTACACATGCAGAAGGACAGATTTCTGTGTAACTGGAACAGGGACCACCAAGGGGTTTTGCTGGATTATTTCTGGTTAGAGATTCTGAAGGTGAAAGAGTAAGAAACACAGCAAAACCTGAATTTGTGTATTGGTTAAAGAAAAAACAAAACAAACAAAAAAAACATGAGTTATAACTGTGATTTTGAAGTGTTGCTCAGCCTACTGCCAAACTCTTCTCCTTTGCCTAATTCTAGCTTAATAATTAAAATTTCAAGAAAAAGAACTATACAGTGCTGTGAAGTGCAACTTACTTTTGGTAATCAATGAATGTGCTCTAAGTGTGCTTTGGCTCCACCTAGTGGTTCATTTATTCCCCATTTATATATGCATTTACGTCATTACGCTTTCGCAATCTCTGGAAAGCCGTGTTCAACCCCCGCTTCCCACCAGTATCAAACATTCAGTAGTAAAACTAAAATAAGATGATTCAACCTTCAAAATAAAACTGCTACGTTGGTCAAACACTTTTCAGCAGACTGTTTTGTTTTGTTTGTTTATTTGAGTAACCTTTTGAAGGCAGAGGTCCTGAGTTCAAACGCTCTAACTAACGACAGTGATTTTCCTTGTGTTACTCACAAAATTAAAACAACTAAAAACAGGACCGTCAGATTTGAATGTTTTATTTTGAAATGCCTAATCGGAAGTATCAGAGTTTGGGAATAGCATGACTCTGTTCGTCAACCTTTTACCAAGAACAGTGTAATTGCAGGCGAGAACGCCGAGAGGGCAGCCATTTTCAACGCTCGTCGCTATTCAGCGTTGTTCGAGAGAAGTATCTCCTGTCCGTAACACAGACGTAGGGGTAACAACAAGTTAGATTTTCTCGTCGTTTTCTCGGCTGGCTTGCTTGCCAGCTGAATCTCGTCGGAATGGACCCAGCAAGCCGATACCAAGTGGTGAGTGAGGACCGATCAAATCGGCGTCTGATAGGCCGGTCTGCCTGTGACAGGAAACAAGGCCTTGCTGAAATTAAGCCACTGCTCAATGGTTGCTACTCAATTTGAAGGAGTTATTTCACGTAAATACGACAGCAAAACCCGTTAGCTGGCCTCTGACTTATTACTTTTCCCGTAATTTGCCTTTTTTTCCCCTCACTGTTTTGTTTTGGCAGCTAGCCTGTCAGCTAGCACTTCCGCATCGGCTAGACTATCGTTAGCTACCTGCTAAATATTACACCTTTGTTAAATTACACGGCTGTTGATATGCTAATACTGATGAAGCGCTTAGCTCGTTAGTGCTATCATGGGGATTTATTGTGTGGCTAATATTGAATGTGGCATAAATCGAATTTTTCAAGTCACGTAGCCTAGTTATATAATAATCCGTGAGGGTTAAGGAGAGTCATGGGAAGGCAAACACATTGAAAACTAAGTCATTGTTAACTAAACAAATGAATACATCTAATTAAGAAATTAAGTGAGCTACTGTTGGCAGTAAAAAGTTAAAAAATGGCAGCCTCACAATGTAAACTGCAAATGCTGCCAGGCATGTAAAGTAACAACAGTGGCAGGGAACTATCTCTCTATCTATCTATTTGTTTATTTATTTATCCATTTATTTATTTATTTTTCTGGCCAGTTTGAGATAAAGTCCGCTTTGTGCCCCGATTCCTGCGGTTCTGGGTATGTGAGCGATAATCCCTCAGGATTCAGCGTGAGCCAAAGCAAATCAGGCCTGTGCTCCAACTTTTCAACCCCGACCAAGGTGCAGATTTCAACAATAATCCTTATTTTTTAGTACAATCACATTTATGCAACACGACTTCTGGACAATGGACTCTCAGGGATTATTTAGATTTCGGGCAGTTCAACACATTCAGGCCAAATGGATAAAAGTTGACAGCCCCATCCTGACATTTTACCCTCTTTCAGGTTTTTCTCAGTATGGGGAACTGCTGCTCTGAGCAGGCCTGCATGAGTTTTTGGGTATATTTGGACATACGAGGAGGCTTGTGGTTACGTTGGTAAGATCTTATGTAATCGCTTGTGAGCGAGGGTGCGTTATGCCTTGTCCTTGATTCTGAACCAGTCGTCAGCCACTTGTTCATGCACGTCGACCATACGCTGTTGGAGTTTGATGAGGTGGTTTGAATTCCAGGATTTTTATGGGGAAGTTTAACTGTGTGGTTATGATCAAATGTCATTTTAATTGTGACTGCTCCTTAAAAAAGATCTAAGAGCTAATGGAGTTGTCCTGTTATTAGACACTTGTGACTTTTTACTTCCAGCTTGACGTCAGTTGGTATTACCCACAACAAGATATTGCCATTACATAAGAGAAAATGATAAATAAGACAATTGATGTGTTAAACTTCCCATTTAAACACTAAATCATGATGCAGGTCATTATAATTCATACATTAATAAAACAAATAAAAAGGTTTCAGATGACTTCTAGTCAAAGTAAAGCAAGTTTAAAACTGAAACTAAAATTTACTGCAGCAGTAAGGGCGTTGCCCATCAACTCTTTCGTGTACTGGTGTTGTCTTGCAATGAAGACAGCTGTTAGAGTCAGACAAAAAATGATTTGTAGTTTGGCATGATAACTTTCAATTTTCATGCCATGTATACCATGAAACCAGCATATAGCTGCAATCCTAGCATATCTCTGTTTGAACTTTGTAATTCATCCATCAAGGGGTGTGTGTGTCACGTAGCAGGTGAGTCCTTAAAGGCGCTGATTGCTGTGAGGTATTTGACCAGAAGTGAAGAACCAAAAGGCTTAAGACGACTGGTATATCATCACAATTTAACAGATGCATCCTAACCGGCACGTTGCCATTTTAGTGCCCATGTTGCAGAAGTATACTGTAAAAGCTGTCCCTTATCCTTTTCACTTGCGTTCTTCACAAATTTGTCTTCCAGCTGTGAACGGGTTGAGCTTGCTCGGCCACATTAATTGCATAGCTTTTATCAGCAGTGCAACACATGATTAGTCTGTGGTTGTCATCTGCTCATGCTGTGGAATGTAGCATTATCCTTCAGGTTAGATGCCAGTGAAAAAAACGTAATACGGTAGCCTAATGCGTGCTGATGATTTTTGACTGGATGTTACAGGATTAAGAAATAAAAAGTTGTGTTTTGTTGTGGTGAATATCAGCTTTATTGTCAAGATTGCGCAATGGATTATTGTTGATGTCTGTCTCTCTGGGTTTAATTTAACTTCCTGAAGGCCACAGAGTCCCAGAGAAAGTGAGGAGGCCTCCTGCCCTCACTTTGCCCACCCAGCTGCTCTGTAATCACCGTCTTCCTGTATGTAATTTCAGAAGGCATTTGACTCCTTGGTCTGACGAAAATGTGATGTTCTTGAGTCCGTAACCGACTCTCTCAGCTGTAGCGGGGGCGTTCATTAACTGATTACATGTGTATCAGTTTTCCAAAGACCTTCCTCAGTTCACAGATGATGTAGCCCTCCTGTCTTTGTGATCACAGTGGCAGACATTTTACTGAAGGCAAACGTTGTAGCTTTAACCCTGCTCAGCAAACCTGTAACTCCCAGCCTAAATAAAAATAGAATACAGTCATTTGCAAACAAACTGTGAATGAGCTGGCTTTATGCAACCATTTGTTCACAAAATCACTCCATCCTCGCTTGTGAACGACAGCCTGTTGAGGATGCCCCTTTCAGACACAATTATGATACTATCACCTGTGGGATGTTCCAAACAGGTGGTTTTGGAGCATTCCACAACTTTCTCAGTCTTTTGTTGCCCCTGTCCCGACTTGTTTGAAACATATTGCTGCATCACATTCAGAATAAGCAGATATATATATATAAGCAGACATTGAATATATTGTAAGTATTGTATTATAAGCTGGTTTACATTCATCATGTTTAAGATGAGCTGAGACTTTATTGATCCCACACTGGGGAAATTCTGAATTCTGAGGAAATTCAGAAATATTATAACAGAAGTTGATTGCAGTTTAGTTCCATTATACCTGGGTTAAACCCCACGTAAACCTATGGCACAGGATGAATATCTGTTTAAATAATACTTTTAATAATGAGTTAAAGTTTATTTCATAGCAGTGTGCAATGAATGTAAAATACTGAGAAAAATGGGCTTTATATTGTATATGTGCTTATAAGATGTAAGCCATTACATACTGTATATTATTTTGAAGTTGTCTCTGTTGAAATATTGTGTTGCTCATGTCAACCCACTCATTCAGTTAAAAAATGTCAATATAACACATTTTTTTTTTATCAACAACCAAAAATCGTTTGCTCAAAGCTCATTTTTGTTACATAATAACCAGCTGATGTTGGTGCAGCTATCAGGAAACAGTGCTAATGTGCGACTATAAAATAGCTGAAATCTTCCAAATGCATCAAATGAAAGCTTTACGACAGCTTCACTACTTTGTTATTCTATTCATTTGTAGGAAGTGGCCTCCATATCTTGTGGCCTTTTTTGCACAGCTGCACTTTTCTCAGCTTTAGAAAGTATGAGATTGTTGCCAGTTTTAGACATTTGGAGCAGTGTGAACATCCCCTTGAGCAGCCACACTTTTTTGGCTGACTGATCAGCTGATCCACTTGTGCCAGTTCCTCTAACCATCCCCACCCCCATCTCACCCTCTCTCCTCCAGCTGCACAACGAGGACGACTCTTCGGAGGCCTCAACCAGTGAGCAGCAACCGTGCACTTCCGCCACGGCCCAGGCTGGTGCATCCAGCCAGGACCAGAGTCAGGCCCAGGCGAGCCCGGCGCCTGCCGCACCAGAGGCATCAGGATCGAGGACTCAGGGGGAGGCAGAGGCACCTCCACCTCCTTACGCCTCCATTGACCTTGGGGCAACCGCTGCAGCACCTGGTATGCGTGAAAGCTATCTTGTTTGATGAACCAGGACATGTGTTTCCATTATTTCGACATCCATTAGTTTGTCTTTCTCAGCAGCGGATTTATTTTTGTGTGTGGTTGTGTGATTCCTAAAATAGCAACAGCAGCAATTTTGTGGTGTTTTTTTGGCAGTTTCATGGAGCGTCTTTACTCCTGAGTCAGTGCCAATTTCCATGACAGCATCACCACATTGCGGCTCAGCTAGATACTGTATGCAGTCCCCCTTCTTCCCTTTCTAACCGGGCCTTCTCCTTCTCCATCATTCCCACAGAGACCAGTTTCCGAGGAGACTTCCCAGTGCCTCCACCCTACAGCGTCGCCACCTCGCTGCCCACTTATGACGAAGCAGAGAAGGCCAAAGCGGCAGCCATGGCTGCCTCCACTGTGGAGGTGATGCCACGGGTGAGGACACTCACATGCTCCTGCTGGGTTAGATAAGCATGCTATTCTTGTGGTGGTGTCGTTTTATTTACATGTTCAATGGCTGCGGTTTACCTCAAAGTGAGCTAAAGTGGTTCTTAACTACCCCACCCTCTTGACATGTAAGAACTGGTCGAGCTGTTGCTCAGAAATGCTACATCTGCATCGTTTGTGTGCACGTCAGGATGACGAATTCCCTCCCAGAGACGATTTCAGTGACGCCGATCAGCTTCGGGTGGGGAACGATGGAATCTTCATGTTGGCCTTTTTCAGTAAGTCTGTCTCTTATTAACATTTTTCATTATTCTGCTGAAACGTGAGCCTGAATTATTGGTTTTATCATTTCAGGCTTTATGTGAAATGAAGGAGAAATGTTCTTACTCCATGGTAGTTCCAGATATCAGCCTTCATTTCTAAAAACACTCTTATTCAACAAAAGTTTCCCAGTGCTTTATTTTTGAAAATACCCACAACCATTTTCAACATAAAATACTGCAAAAATATACTGTTGTACATGAAGAATTGCTGTTGTAAAGCAAAATGATCAAATGTCATGACACATCTTTGTCCCTCCAGTGGCCTTCCTGTTCAACTGGATCGGGTTCTGCCTGTCCTTCTGTCTGACCAATACCATCGCAGGACGGTATGGAGCCATCTGCGGCTTCGGCCTCTCGCTCATCAAGTGGATTCTCATCGTCAGGGTGTGTACTCAAATGCAAATGCACACACATACACATTTTCTGGTTTTATTACCCACAGACAGGTCTTACATTGCCATTACAAGATTAAAAAAAAATCATACTTCATGAAAAAAAACCACAAAGTGCTGAATGCCTTTTTCTCTGTGCCCAGTTCTCTGACTACTTCACCGGCTACTTTAATGGTCAGTACTGGCTCTGGTGGATCTTCTTGTTGCTCGGTGAGTGTTTTTGTGGTAATCTTTCATGGTCTCGCTGAGCCGCACGTGGAGATCTGTGCGTGTGAGGTGAACCGTCCTTTCCCTCCTCAGGTCTCCTGCTGTTCTTCAGGGGTTTTGTGAACTACCTAAAAGTCCGCAACATGTCAGAGAATATGGCCACCTCTCATAGAACACGCCTCTTCTTCCTCTACTAAAAGGTAAAGTGTCTCCTGAACATCTATACTTATATAATATCACTCTTGCAGCTTGTCCTGATGAAGTTATTCGATACACCGCAGGTTTCCACATCACCATCATTCCTTTCCAATGTGAGCGTCCTTCCCTCCCCCTCGAATGACCTGACCGAGGAGCCTGCAGTGAAGAGAGGAGACGGGGAAGGAAGGAATGAAGGAAAGAAGTAGGGAGAAAGTGTTACCAGTCTCATTAAAAGCCTAACACGACTCGCTCTGAAGCCTCTACTTCTGAACCGAGCTGAAAAACAAGTCTTTGATGATCAGATCTCTTCGCCGGCTTTGTTTTTGTTTTTCGTTTTCCTTTGATTCCAAGCTCTTTACCGCTGTAGGATTGTCTGAACCCCCCCGCATGAGTGGGACCTTCGTTACCTGAGGCATATTCAGCAAACCCTTGCAACAAATTGAGATATTTAATATTTTAGGAGTTGCTGAAACACGAAACGAAAGCACAATGAAACAATGTCTTAAATATAGGAAACGCATGCAAATCAATGTCACTGTAGTTCCCCTTCAACTTTCCCTGTCTCTGACGTTTTGCGACAGATATCAGGTTAGGTCCTTCACAAGATATCTTAAACAATCTCAGCACCAATTTTGCCATTCCATCTATGGAAAGTCTTAGTTTAATGTAGCATTTTCACACCCTCGTTGCGACGCCAAATCTCATCGAGGAACGGAAAAAAAGCCAAAAGGCAAGATGGAAGATTTTCGTCTTAAGTGTTAGGGAAAACCAAAAACTTGCATTTATCAGCTTACATATCACAGACCCCGATGCATTTAGTGTTTTAAAAGCCAATGGGACTCCTGTCAACTTTTTCCTCGAAACGAATTGAAACTTACAATCTGTTAAACGAAGCTCTGACGTCAGATTAATGCGCCGAAACGGGAAACAACACAATTTATTTTTTCTAGAATCTCTGAGCCATTGGAATAACAAACGTCATTTACGTACAAACACAGTCGCTTTTCGTTTCTTTGCCTTTTAACTGTTGCGCTGACCTGACCTATGCAGCAAAAATGTTCATTGATCATGACATTTTTAGAAGAGGAGGGCTACGTTTACCACTGGGAAAGGAAGATAATGCTTCAAACGACCCAAACCAAACCTATTTCTCCACACTGATTGCCAAAAAACAGGGTGTGTAAATCTGAGGCCACAGCGGAGGAACGTGGCCCACAGGCAGGGAGGCGAGCCTCGCGTGCGTTTCCTGCTCCGGTGCTGAGGAAGTGCAGTAAAAGTATGCAATTTAGTTATTTTTAATGGTGTCGTTTAGTCATCAGACATTTAGATCAGGCTCAGTCCAGATTGAGGTGGTTCAGTTTTGGATAGAGCCCTCTGTGTGTGTGTGTGTGTGTGTGTGTGTGTGTGTGTGTGTGTGTGTGTGTGTGTGTGTGTGTGTGTGTGTGTGTGTGTGTGTGTGTGTGTGTGTGTGTGTGTGTGT
>JBBMOE010000048.1:0-24029 GCA_037975065.1 Chaetodon trifasciatus | reverse complement strand
GTGACCAGTTCCGCATGTTGTTCATGATTTAGAAAAACCCAACACATAGATCTGTCCCGATTCGACTCGAACTTTTCTTCCTTTTTCCTTCCGTGGAGCGAGATGATGTGATGTGCGCCCAGTCCCATTGTTCCCCCACCCCCACCCCCTCCACCCGGCCTCATTGACGAGTACGAGAGATTGCAAGGGCCTGATGCGTTATAAATAGGAATTGGGTTTAGGATGCCCCAGAAGAGCATAATATGAAAATGTTAAGACAATTACATAGAAATATGTATGTGTACAGGATATTCTCGATGGGTACTTGCCCGCCATGCGGACATTGGGATTGGGCTAAAGCGTGGCTCCTCTTCGGGAGGTGGCGTCTGTGTGGAGAAAACACCTTTTCTTATGTGACTGAGTGTCAGCGGATACTGTCCAGTGCGAACGAGTCGTACGTGAGCTTGTGCGCCATGCAAATGATTGCCTGACAGGAGAAAGATAAAAAAAAAAAAAAAAAACAACCCTGCTTTTTGATTATTTTGGTCATCCAGAAAATGAAATGTACATACCAGCTTATGCCAATTCATAATATTTGCACTTTGAAGAACGTCTGTACAGTATGATTTGTGAATCTGCTTAACTTGGTGTGGTGAGTAGAGAAAAGAAAAAAAGTTATCTTAGCCATCCAAGTTTTGAACTGGAATTCTTAATCATCCCAAATGGATAATTTGCCTTTTGCACTTTTTGTTTTTCAAAATGATAGTATTGTTATTGTGTGCTTTTAGCCTAAACTGTGACAGTAAGTATTGCCCGTATTTTTTTATGCTTTTCTCTTTTTTTCTCTTGACTCTGGCCATATCCCACTAAAGCCTCTTTCAGCAATATCAAGATCTTTCAACGAATTAAAACTCTGCTGCATGATTTATCCACCTCAGCGAGTGGGGTAATTTTAGGATTAATCTAGCACAAACACATTTCTTTGTAAATATATGAAGAAAAAACTAAGACGGCAGCCATACTTGTTTAGTTTTTTTTCTTTTTCTTTTTCTTTTTTTTGTCCAAGATAATCCTTGAAAAATCTTCTGAAACAGTTGCTATGCATTTATCGGAACTGGAATTAAATTGACAGATGATGTCTTGCAAAAATGCCAATAAAGTTCAAAAGCCTGCCAGTAAAATTACATATTGGATTCTATTTATTTATTTGTGTTATTTCACTAACATGATTGCTGTTATTGTTGGTATTGGTATCGGCATTAGTAGTATTCTAATATTCTATTTTTCTTGTTACTGAATGTAGAACATTGTAGAATGTCTACATAGACAGTTGCTATTTATTGCAGAATACAGTTTAAATTGTTCTTATGTCCTATTTCTATTTTATTATACGATGATGATGACTGCACCTGACCCAATTTTTCCCCAGGAAGTAAGTACTCCAATATTTGAATTTGACTCAATAAGTAATATTATATACTGTTCAAGTGGTGGAAGACAATAAGAATGTTCAGATGTCTCAGGGAAGTTGAAGAACGTGTCAACAGCTAAGACAAGTACCAAGTACCAGTACCTGCCAAATAGGTATTTGTATTGTGTGTGTTCTATTGTATTCTAAATGTTAGTAATATGCTTGTAAGTAAGTAAAACTAGTAAGTAGAAACTAGCTATAGTTGTGGTCAAAGTCATGTTTTCTTCAATTTACATTGTCATAACCTGCAATATGAAATCACTGTCTTACCTGAATTAGCTGCCTGTTGCCCCACCTGTCCCAAGGACCACTTCCTGCTTCTTTGTGAGGTTTGCACTGTAATCATGTAAGTGACATTCTCCATCACTTCCTGCAACACAAAACAGCAGGAAAGGTGATGTGAGGAAAGGGTGAGCTTCATTGGACATGCTCAGCTATGCAGTCCTACTATGCCTGAAGCAGGGTGGGGGTAAAGAAGGGCGCATGTGCCCCTAATGTAACTTGGAGATGTTGAAGTAGAGTAGCTGAAAAAAAAAACAATATACACATGTTTTATTGCACTTCATCTGGTGCTTCCTTGTGCGTTTGACAGTTCCGGTGGTGCAAGTAGGCAATAATGTAAAGATAATGTGAAGTAGTAGTAAAGTAAACTGTAGTTTCTAGTCATTGAGATATTCTCTAATTTATTGTTCAGTCTCTTCCACCTGCCACCTTATGTTACATTACGTTAATCCGGAGCATATTTGAAATAAAAAATGTGACACTAGTACAGTTGTTTTCCCAGGGAAAAGTACTGTCAATCTGTTGCAGTCCAGCAGGTGGCGGTAATGCAGCGTATGTGGATACGAAGCGTCGTAAAATTCCACAGAAGAAGAAGAAGAAGAAGAAGAAGAAGAAGAAGAAGAAGAAGAAGAAGAAGAAGAACTTGCGATTACACGGATATTTGGCGACCCTCTGGTTATGGCGAGATGATAAAACATCTTTTTGTGACTTACTATAATGTTTGGGACAAAATATTTGTTTGTCAGAGTATTATTGATCTGTGGACTGTGAGACTTCATCGGTGAGTTGCCTGAGTTATATCAGTTTCTTTGTTGTTGGTGTTGATTGTACCTGCTGTTGTTATTTGCCTCAGTCGCGGCCGGCTGTAGAAGATGTCAAAAGTAGTGGATATATTCAAGTAAAAAAATATTTCCCAGTCACAATTACTGTTTTTTCCTCACATTTTATACTTTCCACTCCATACATATTGCTGACATAGTCACCAGTTAATTTCCGGAATCAATTTGTTGTACAAAATCTATTTTTGATGAATATTACTAAGAAAAAAATGTACTTATCGGTTTTCTTTGTAAGAGTCATTTATTTCACTTTGCGTATACATCTTAAAAGGTCGGCTAAATAAGATTTGGTAAAACAACAACTTTAAGACACGGGAATCAGAGAATTGTGTGAAGTTGAAGTGATGTGAAGTTTATTGTGAAGATTAATCTGGTCGCTGTGAAGAGTGTTTCCCACCTGGACCAGAGGGAGCTAGTACTTAAAGTTAATACTTGTTGGCTGCTTTTCAGCTTCATGGTCCCAGTTTTTGTCATGTTTTGTTGGTTTGAAAAGAGAAACTTCAGACTGTGCTCAATGAAAGTTTGGACCTTTTTAGCAAACAGTTGACGAGCAGAGTTTATAACCTCGAGTGCAGAAACCAAAAGATTCAAACGTGAAAGATGGAAATGAAAAAGAGAAAATTCACACAGTCACTTAAAGCTGAACAGAAAAGTCCATTCTTCTTCTGTCATCTTCATTTTATTGTCCTTGTTAGTGGTGGAAAGTAACCGAGTGCATTTACTCCATTACTTCAGCACAACTTTAGATCAGATCTTGATTTTTCCTCCACGACACTCAAAAGCTTTCAGCTCAGTTCGTTCTCTTTGTCTCCTCCATGTTTCTGGGGCAGGAAGCTGCTCTTTAGCTTTTCTTGCTTGTGTAGAAAGAGGAATGATCAGCCGGCCTGTGAGGAGCCACGTTCCTCTGACGGTCAAACCACTGCCACTGTCCTCCTGGCCTGCTGTCTGGATCTGGCATCATGCAGAACCCTCAGTGGGGGGACAGTGGGCCATCAGAGTTTGTGGGTCGGGGACTTCTCACAACTGGTGTAGAAGGTGTTGAGTTCCTCAGCTGCTCTGGAGGACGGGCTGAAAGCAGGACCTCTTTTCTCTCTTTATTGCTGTTTCTTTGACTCGTCACTTGGTGGTGCTGTTTCATCGTTTGTGTGTTGCAGTTGATATCAGCAATAAAATTTTTTTAAAGTTCTTTTTAGTCATTGAACAGAAACAGAAAAACTTGAACTTTTCTTATTTTTGCATTTTATTGCAAAAATGTGTCAAAAGTAAAAATTAGTTCAGAAATGTACTGCACTTAAGTAAGATATGATAAGATAAAACTTTATTGATCTCACACAGAAGACATTTAGTTGTTACAGCAAGCAGGAAAGCAAGTACAGTAGCATAAAAAGGTCAAAATAAAAATGTAGAAGTTTCCAAGATACAGAATAGGAAAAAACCAACTATGACTACGTACATTTGTACAGATTATTAAAAATAGTAAATACCAAAGAATCCGACTGCCATAAAGTGTTGCTCGTAGTCTTATTGAGAAAAACTAACTACTGACATGACGTGTTGTATTACACCTAAGGAAATACTACTTCACTTGGGAAAAACTGGGTCTATGTATGTGCACAATATATACAGTTTATTAAAATACACTTCCCAGTATGTATCATAAATAGTGGTACTGCACAGTTTAGAGGAATATACAACTTAGAAATTTAGAAACTGCACCAGGTGAGATGGAGAAATGTGAGCAGATGTGAGCATTAGAGCAGATATTAGTGTTAGAGCAGATGTTAGCATTAGAGCAGATATTAGCGTTACAGCAGATGTTAGCCTTGAACAGCCGTGCAAATCAAAAACAGGTTTATGATGTAGGATTGAGAAAGAAAGAAGCATCAACACAGAGCGACATGACATGATGCTGGAGTTAAACAGTGTGACATCTGTTAGATGAAGGACCTGTGGTAGCTTTTTTCTTACAGCAGTTTGTTACTGAAGGAGCTGCTGAAGCCCCCCACTGTCTCATGCGGGGGGTGGGATGGGTTGTCCATGATTAATGTCAGTTTAGCAAACATCCTCCTCTCACCCACTTCCTTGATGGTGTCCAGAGGGCAGTCCAGGACAGAGCCAGCTCTCCTGACCAGTTTGTTCAGTCTTTTCCTGTCCCTCTCAGAGCTCCCACAGCCCCAGCAGACCACTGCATAGAAAACTGCAGATGCCACCACAGAGTCGTAAAATGTTTTTAACAGTGTCCTACAAACTCCAAAGGACCTCAGTCTTCTGAGCAGGTGCAGATGACTTTGGCTCCTCCAGTACAGGGTGTCTGTGTTATTTGTCCAGTCCAGTCCAGTTTGTTGTTTAGGTGAACGTCCAGGCATTTGTAATGCCCCACGATCTCAATGTCTGAGCCCTGGATGTTCACTGGTGTAGTCTGTGGTACATTCCATCGGAAATCAGTTACTATCTCCTTGGTCTTGCTGGCGTTTATGTGCAGGTTGTTCAGTCAACACCGGTTGACGAAGTTGGTGACAACCTCCCTGTATTCCAGTTCGTTCCCCTGTGATACACATCCAAAGATGGCTGTATCATTGGAGAACTTCTCGATGTGACAGCTGTTGGTGTTGTGTCTGAAGTCCAATGTGTAGAGGGTGAAGAGGAAAGGGGAGAACTCTGTCCCCTGTGGAGCCCCCATGCTGCAAACTACCACATCAGTCACGCAGTCGCGAAGCCTCGCATACTGTGGTCTTTTGGTGAGGTTGTCAATGGTCCATGCAGCCAGGTGGCAGTCTATGTCGACTCCTTCCAGCTTCCCCCTGAGCAGTGGTGGTTGGATCCTGTTGAAAGCACTGGAGAAGTCATAGAATATGACCCTCACTGTACTTCCAGTACACTCCAGATGGGAAAGAGACCGATGGAGCAGGTAGATGACTGCGTCCTTCACACCGATGCTTGGACAATATGCTAACTGTAGGAGGTCCAGCTCGCTGCCCACCAGGTGACAGAGGTGGTTCAGTATAATCCTCTCCAAGGTCTTCATCAGGTGGGAGGTTAAGGCTACTGTCCGGAAGTGGTTGGGCTCCTTGGGATGGGCAGTCTTTGGGACAGGAACCACACAGGAAGTTTTCCAAAGGGCTGGAACTCTCTCCAGACTGAGGCTCGTGTTGAAGATGTGCAGGAGGACCCCACAGAGCTGATCTGCAGAGTCCCTGAGCAGTCTGGAGCTGATGCCATCCGGGCCTGTAGCTTTCCTCACCTTCATCTTCCTGAGCTCCTTCCTCACTTGGTCGGCTGTTATGGAGAGGCTGGGGGGAACTTGGGGGTGGCTCCTGTAGAGTGACATGAGGGGAGGTGAATGTAGTCTGTGAAGTGAAGTGGAGCGGAGGGGAGTTAAGAATTTTAAGGTACTTGTACTTTACTTGAGTATTTGTACTTCCTGCTACTTTCTTCTGCTCTCCACTGCATTTCTTCTAAAGCTTCAGTTACTTTGGAGATTCACATTATTACTACAAAATATGATCAGATAATAAACGATGAAGTAAAATTACAGATGAAACTGCAGTATAAAAGTACTGTGAGATGATCCATTTTCACTTTGTTCTTTAAGCATGCTCCTCAGTACTTGTACCCCAGTACAATGTTGATGTGAGTACTTCTCCCTCAGAAATACGAGGGAGAAGTAGAAGAAGAAAAGCTGGAGCCATTCAGACCCCCCCCCCCCCGCTCCTTCCTGTCTGCACCTTACTTTCACTTTCTCTCTTCGGTGTGTCGCAGTTAGTTTTCTCCTCTGAAGCTCCAGCTTAATGTAAAGTAACTCGTTTTTTCACTCGTTTTTTACTCAAGCTGTCGTTAGCTTAGCTTCCGCACAAACGGCATCGATCTGCAGCTCTGTCCACCGTTTCTCCAAACTCTGAGTTTAACTGTGAACTCTGGACGAAGGCGGTGAAAGCAGCTCCGTTAAAAACAGCGGCCATGTTGTGTGGATGTTTGTGAGCGTAAACGCTGGAATAAGAGCAGAAGCAGAGCGAGTTGATCCTGAATAGTTGATGTGGAGACAGCAGGAAGGAGCATTTAGAGGCTGTGAGGAGCTGAAACCTTTTATTTCTGATTTCAGTCTGTAACTGTGTCACTAAATGAGCTGTCAGAGCTCTGAACTCTCCTCGAAACAGCAACGAGTGTTGCTTCTTTTTCTCACTGTGTGCTTCAATGTGATCAATAATCAAATCAAATATTCCTCTTTTAATATGACCTGAGAGGGCTTGATTGAGGCAGGCTTTTATTTGGAAAGGATCTCTCAGTGGTGGAAAGTCACTACTTCACTCAAGTACTGTTTCTGAGCACAGTCTGGAAGTACTTGTATTTTACTTCAATATTTCTGCTGTTTTATATTTCTCCTGTGTAAATATTTGACTTTCTCCTTCACTTATCGATGATCGAGGATCATTCAACCATAAAGAAACTTTCAGTCATGTTGAATTTACTGAATACTCCAGAGACTGAAGCTTCCGGTCAGATTCAGTCAGTGTGTGTCAGTGGATGTCAACGGTCGTCCAGGCATCAAGTGTGTGTTCACTTCACTGCAGCTTCATGGCGCCATTTATTGGAGTGATAGAAGTACAGCAGCTGGGCCTCACACTGCTGTCTGACTGCATTCAGCTGACACTGATATGAAAGACGAGATAACAGCCAATCAGAGGAGGAGCAGCTGATATTTAGACAGGAGAAACCATGAAAGGATGATTTCTGCTGATGTGCACATGAAGGATTTGTGTTTCCTCTCCAGATCAAAGTGTGTGTGAGCTGACGTGAGTTCAGCAGCATGAATCGGTGTGAGGACAGAGAGGAGGGAGTCCGTCCCTCTAAAACCAGTTTGTGTGGGGACAATGACGGCCAGACCGACGCTCAGAGGTGAGACGAGGATCTCTGACTGTCCAGGACTCGTCTCCATGTCGGAGCACTCAAATCTGTCCACCCAAATCTGTCCACCATCATTATTCACATTCAAAGCTCTGTGTGTGTTGTGTTGAAGTCCAGAGCAGCAGGACCCACCAGACTCTGCTGAACATGGACCTGAACCCAGCTGTGTGTCCCTCAAGAGCAACCAGTCAATGGATGGCATGATTCATTTCCCTGACAGACAGTAAGTTGTTCTCAGCATTAAACTTGTTTTGGACAATTTGACCTGAAATGTCCATATGTCCTCCTCATGTTTCCCACTGCTGATGCTTGTCCTCATTAAATCCAGTCTGACCAGTTGTCCTTCTAATGTTCATGTTGTTCTCAAATGATGATGAAGGTTAGAGCTAGATTAGTGTTAAAGGACATTTGTCCAGTCTGTCCCTAAACAGCACTGACATGTCCACATGTGGACACTGAAAGCTGAGGATAATGGTGGTTTTCCTGTGTGTCTGACAGGATCTATGGGAGACAAACCTCTGCTGAACCTGGACCTGGACCTGGACCTGGACCCAGCTGTGTGTCCCTCAAGAGCAACCAGTCAATGGATGGCATCATTAATTTCAAACAACCTTTCCTTGACAGACAGTAAGTTGTTCTCAGTATGAAAATCGTGTTGGACAATATGACCTTTATTTTCAGCATCGTTCTTCTCATTCGTTTATATTCTCACATGTGGAAGCTGCCCAGTATAACCAGTCTTTAACTCTTGACTCCAGTTGAACATTTCCTCCACGCACACGTTCTGGGTGATGACTGCTTGAGTATAAAACAGTGACTTGATTGAGGCTAACAGATGCTAACGAAGGCTAACCCTGATTCCACTGAGTTCCTCCATCAAATCAACATGTTGTGCTTTTCAGTCATGTGACAACACAAAGTAAAGCTGTGGCATGCAGCCAACGAGGTATCAATTGTTTGTATATCGTTTCGTCCTGTTGTACACCAACTACATGCAATGCATACTGTGTGGTTTGATGATGTGGTCGGTAGCTAATTTGCTAATTGTGGTAAATGTATTGTTCTGCACAGTTTTCACGGTGTTGATGAAGATTCGAAGGCTTCATTAAACTAGTTCCAGAGAACTACTTGTGTTCATCGTGCCTGGGGGGAATTACACCAAGAATAAAAGAAAGAGCCAGAACAAGTTGTATGAACAACAGCTGCACCTGTTTCCTTCATGTAGTCCAGAGAAGAACGTTCCAGCTTTCATCTGAAACACAGCTGGATGTGAAATCACCCTCAGCTTTGCTTTAATCCAGTATTCTCTGCTTCTCTCTTTGCTTTTCTCATGTGTCACTCACTTTATTGTGACTCACTGCCAATTTGTGCTGGACAGGTAGCATCCAGTTAGCTTGTGTGAGCTGTGTGATGCTGTCCACAGTATTATAGGGGTCAATAAGAACTGGAGGGACTCAACCAGACAAGCTGGTCAACCAACACAGTAAAGTGAAAGCTGCACAGAAATGCAGACTGGACTGTTGATTCACGGTGGGATCAGCAGTACAAGCAACACTTTCAGTGGAAACCACCTGATTCAATGTTGGAATCATCACTTTAGCTCAAAGGACCTTCAGCTGGTGTTTGTCTCTGTGTGGACGGACATGATGCGAGCTAATTCTTCATGATTCCTCCACAGAGTCCACCAGGAGAGCTCAGAGGTTCCCAGTGGTCAGTCTGCCCAGCAGCATCAAACTCACCTGGACTCCATATTTCTGGTCTGTACATTTACAACAGCTGCTTTCACATCTGTTCTGTTCACAATAATGTCCACGCTGCACTTTTTAGACCAGTGGACCGTCAGTCTGTCCAACATGGATCTGATGTTTGCTTCCATGATTTCATTTTGTGTCATTCATATCATCTTCTGTTCCAGCTGCTGGAGGAGAACATTGTCTCTTTTGTGAGGAACGAGCTGAAGAAGATCAAGACAGTTCTGAGTTCAGATTACCCAGAATGCTTAGAGAGTCAGGGGGAGGATGAGGAGGTGTTGGACGGTGAGGATGCAGAGCAGAGGAGGAGCAGCAGAGAGGCATTTCTGAAGATCACGCTGCACTTCCTGAGGAGAATGAAGGAGGAGGAGCTGGCTGAGTGTCTGCAGAGCAGTAAGAGGATTTCTCTAAAGGTTTAACTGCTGGATCAATGGACATTCACTGATGTCTCAACACATGGACCAAAATATGTTTAGACAAGGACATTAAATCCTCATCTGAACTTTATAAATCACTTATTGATTTGATTTTGTTGTTTATTCATTCAGGAAATCCTGTTGGTGTTGGTCAGCGTAAACTTAAATCTAACCTGAAGGAGAAGTTCCAGTGTGTGTTTGAGGGGATCGCTGAAGCAGGAAAGCGGACCCTCCTGAATCAGATCTACACAGAGCTCTTCATCACAGAGGGAGGAACTGGACAGGTGAATGATGAACATGAGGTCAGACAGATTGAAACAGCATCCAGGAAACCACACAGACCAGAAACCACAATCAGACAAGAAGACCTCTTTAAACCCTCACCTGGACGAGATGAACCAATCAGAACAGTGATGACAAAGGGAGTGGCTGGCATTGGGAAGACGGTCTTAACACAGAAGTTCACTCTGGACTGGGCTGAAGACAAAGTCCACCAGGACATACAGTTCATGTTTCCATTCACTTTCAGAGAGCTGAATGTGCTGAGAGAGAAAAAGTTCAGCTTGGTGGAACTTGTTCATCACTTCTTTCCTGAAACCAAAGAAGCAGGAATCTGCAGTTTTGAAGAGTTCAGGGTTTTGTTCATCCTTGACGGTCTGGATGAGTGTCGACTTCCTCTGGACTTCACCAACAATGAGATCCTGACTGATGCTACAGAGTCCACCTCAGTGGATGTGCTGCTGACAAACCTCATCAGGAGGAACCTGCTTCCCTCTGCTCGCCTCTGGATAGCCACACGACCTGCAGCAGCCAATCAGATCCCTCCTGAGTGTGTTGACATGGTGACAGAGATCAGAGGGTTCACTGATGAACAGAAAGGGGAGTACTTCAGGAAGAGGTTCAGAGACACGAAGCAGGCCAGCAGAATCATCTCCCACATCAAGACATCACGAAGCCTCCACATCATGTGCCACATCCCGGTCTTCTGCTGGATCACTGCTACAGTTCTGGAGGATGTGATGAAGACCAGAGAGGAAGGAGAGCTGCCCAAGACCCTGACTCAGATGTACATCTACTTCCTGGTAGTTCAGTCCAAACTGAAGTCCATCAAGTATGATGGAGGAGCTGAGTCAGATCCTCAGTGGACTCCAGAGAGCAGGAAGATGATTGAGTCTCTGGGAAAACTGGCTTTTGAGCAGCTGCAGAAAGGAAACCTGATCTTCTATGAATCAGACCTGACAGAGTGTGGCATCGATATCAGAGCAGCCTCAGTGTACTCAGGAGTGTTCACACAGATCTTCATAGAGGAGAGAGGACTGTACCAGGACAAGGTGTTCTGCTTCGTCCATCTGAGTGTTCAGGAGTTTCTGGCTGCTCTTCATGTCCATCTGACCTTCATCAAGTCTGGAGTCAATCTGCTGTCAGAAGAACACACAACCTACTATGATTCTGCAGAGACACACTTCTACCAGAGTGCTGTGGACAAGGCCTTACAGAGTCCAAATGGACACCTGGACCTGTTCCTCCGATTCCTCCTGGGTCTTTCCCTGCAGACCAATCAGACTCTCCTACGAGGCCTGCTGACACAGACAGGAAGTAGCTCAGAAACCAGTCAGGTAACAGTCAAGTACATCAAGAAGAAGATTGAAGAGACTCCCTCTGCAGAGAAAAGCATCAATCTGTTCCACTGTCTGAATGAACTGAATGATCGTTCTTTGGTGGATCAGATCCAACAATCCTTGAGTTCAGGAAGACTCTCCACAGATGAACTGTCTCCTGCTCAGTGGTCAGCTCTGGTCTTCATCTTACTGTCATCAGAAAAAGATCTGGACGTGTTTGACCTGAAGAAATTCTCTGCTTCAGAGGAGGCTCTTCTGAGGCTGCTGCCAGTGGTCAAAGCCTCCAACAAAGCTCTGTAAGTACAGAGATAGTGAAGTTTCTTCATCAATAAATACTCTGATATCTAACTTACTGTTTGCTTCCTTCCTGTGTCTCTTCAGACTGAGTGGCTGTAACCTTTCAGAGAGAAGCTGTGAAGCTCTATCCTCAGTCCTCAGATCCCAGTCCTCCAGTCTGAGAGAGCTGGACCTGAGTAACAACAACCTGCAGGATTCAGGAGTGAAGCTGCTGTCTGCTGGACTGGAGAGTCCACACTGTGCACTGGAAACTCTCAGGTCAGGTTTCAGTTGATGACCATTTAAAATCTAATTTTCATTGGAGGATCAACAGTTAACCTGTGTTGGGTTGTGTTTGATAACTTGATTTGTCAAAAGACCTTTAACTCAACTGGTTTTTAGACTCACAGAATTATTTTCCATGAGTATTTTTTAAGTATTTTCTCTCTTCTTTTGCTTTTGATGCTGAATTATATAAATCAACAGATGATTTTGAAGATTTGTTCTAGATTTTTATCTACCATAGAGCCAAGTCTTCACAGGGGGTTCATCAATTGTTGGTTTCAGCCAAAAGAGCAGACTAGTTTCCTCTGTCTGGTGGTTACTTTGATTTCCCACTGTGATGCCACATTTTCCTTTTGTCAGTGCACACAGCACTCTGCTCGAGGGTCATGTCTTCATGATCCCGTTGTGACGAAAGCTTCACTCTTCAGAAACACATTTTAATGTTTGCAGCCATGCTAGTAGCATGTCTTTATTGATGGTCAGGTGGGTCAGTCAGTCAGTCCTCCACATGTTCAGACGTTCATGTTCCCCTCAGGATGAATACTAATCACTTTGATCCTCTGATGTTTCATCTAGCTCCATCATCAGGTCAACATTTTAAAGTGTTCAGTGCTTTGTTTCATGATGAAATACCTGCAGAACTAAGGACATTCCCATCAGCCTCAGCTGTACTTTGTCTTTGCTGCTGACTAGCTAATTAGAAACAAACACTGTGCCTGCTGAACATGAACATGCAGGCATTGTCCTGGTGAGCATGTTAGCATGCTGATGTTAGCATTTGTCTCAAAGCACCGCTGTGTCTAAGTGCAGCCTCACAGAGCTGCTAGCATGACTGCAGACTTTGACATTTAGATCACAATGACATGGTCACTGTTAACACATTGATTCAGCCGTTCAGTTTATTGATTTATTTATTTTGAGACAATTTCTTCTTGATTTGACGCACACAGCAGGACTCTCAGATGATCTTCCATGTGAGTTGTTCTGTGTGTTTTCAGGCTGTCAGGCTGTCTGATCACAGAGGAAGGCTGTGCTGCTCTGGCCTCAGCTCTGACATCCAACCCCTCCCATCTGAGAGAGCTGGAACTGAGCTACAATCATCCAGGAGACTCAGGAGTGAAGCTGCTGTCTGCTGGACTGGAGGATCCTCACTGCAGACTGGACACTCTCAGGTATGAAGAGGCTGCTGCAGCCACAGTCAGTCAGTGTGAAAGAGGAGGAAGAGCTGGAAACATGTTGTCTGTCTTTTTTGTTGATGGTGGACGTGAGTGAGACATGAACAATCACACATGTAGGAAACCTTTGTCCTTTGATCACAACATAAACACTGGTTGAACATGAAAAGGACATATTTGTGTTGGAGGTCTCAAGGAGAACATCTCCAGGAACAAACATGATAATGAGCTGTTGGTCATAATTGATGCAGTTTGGACAGATCTCTGCATGGTAAAAGAACTGTCTGTCATTTTGACAAATGTCCTTTTTGTCCTCAAAAGACATAAAAACAAGCTTCCAATAAGCCCAAAGCAGTTCTATTTAGTTCAAACTGCTGGAACCTGACAACCACAGGACAGAGCAGGACTTTTGAGACGTTTCATTCAAGTGTTTTTCTCAAAATGTTGGACTGTTCCTTCATCAATGGAGAACAGTTGGACTGAACATGGTCTTCACAGCAAACATGGCTTGTAAATATTTGCATGTGCAGACATCAAGTGGTTCTCCTTGTTTTGGTGAACTTCAGGAAGTTTGACATGAAAAGATTTCCACACAAGTCATGATGACTTGTCTCAGATATTGAATTTATTGACAGTATTCACACTTGTAATGAACACATGAAGCATGGTCACATATGGGACATGACGAGGACAACCGTGTCCAACAATAAATGATTAAAGTTCTGTTGGTTTGTTCAGTGAAGACAAAGTCAGACTGATGATTAATCATCACAGGTGGGAGAACAAGAGAGCGATCAATGAGTGAAGCAGCTTAGAATAGAAGTCAGCAACAGATTGAAATGAGGAAATGAGCTGATGAAGGAAGATTTAATGATGAGAGAGAATCAGTGTCGCTGTCAGTGTCTGAGCAGAGCTGAAGAGGTTTAGGGGCAGCAGGGAGAAGCACACCAGATCAACATATTGTGTTTGTGTGTATGAGAGTAATGTAACGTCCATGTTTGCATGCTGAAAGAGGAGGTGCTGCTCTGACCCCTCTCCTCCTTTCAGGGTGGAGCCTGCTGGAGTCCGATGGTTGAGACCAGATCTGAGGAAGTGTAAGTGTGTCTTTAATTTGACTGATGACAAAGCAGAGCACATTCAGCCATCATCAAACTGTCCATCAATCAACAGATGATCAATCAATAACTGCAGCTGTTTTCTTCTTCTTGTCTCCATCAGATTCCTGTGAACTCAAACTGGACACAAACACAGTAAACAGAAGGATTAAACTGTCTGACAACAACAGGAAGATGACACATGTGAAGGAGGATCAGTCATATCCTGATCATCCAGACAGGTTTGAGTGGAGGCCTCAGCTGCTGTGTGAAACTGGTGTGACTGGTTGCTGTTACTGGGAGGTCGAGTGGAGAGGAAGAGTTTATGTATCAGTGAGTTACAATAGAATCAGAAGGAAAGAAGACAGTGAAGACTGTGTGTTTGGACGGAATGATCACTCCTGGACTCTTGTCTGCTCTGATGATGGTCGCTACTTTGTTCGTCACAATAACAGAACAACACCCATCTCCTCTTCCTCCTCCTCCTCCTCCTTCTCCTCTGTCTCTAACAGAGTAGGAGTGTATGTGGACTATCTTGCTGGCACTCTGTCCTTCCACAGAGTCTCCTCTGACTCACTGATCCACCTCCACACCTTCAACACCACATTCACTGAACCTCTTTATCCTGGCTTTGGGTTTGGGTTCTGGTCCAAGTCCTGGCCTGATTCCTCAGTGTCTCTGTCCTCTGTAGGAGGGACAGTCTCCTCCTGTTAGAGAAACACTGCTGAACAGATCAGTTGAGTCTGTGCAAGATCTCAGTCACATCAGTCTTTCAGGTTATTGGAATAAATTGATCAATGAACTTTGTTGAAAATGACTGAAAAGATTCCTCATTTACTTTGTAAACTTCTTCCACTTGCTGTCCTTTAAAGATGGAAGCTGTGATCATTAAAGTGTGGAAACGCTGTTGACTTGAACCTTCAGTTGTGTGTTGATTTCAGTTCTCGATCTTGTTCCAGTCAAAGCTGAATGTCGCTGTGAGTGTTTTATGGTCTTTCTTCAGGTCAGGACTGCTGACCGGACTCAGCTGAACAGATACAGAGAAACATTTCTGGATGCTGTTGTTCATAAAGAAATGGTTTTTCCAGTTTGGTGTAGAAGAACTCAGTTGGTCTTCACAGAGCCATGACTGGAACCACATCCGACACCTTTGGGACTAACTGGAACACTGACTGCGAGCCAGACCTGATCAGCGACATCAGTGTTGGACCTCAGTGATGCTCTGGTGTCCAGTTGGGATCAAACAGCAGCTTCAATATCTGCTGCAAAGGCTGAGCGCAGAAGACTGGAGGTTGATGTGGCAGCACAGTCATGAACATGGTGTCACAATCACGTTAATCACACACTGAGTGAAAGTTCAGCCGTCCACATACTTTTGGCCACAGTGTGACAAACAGCCAAAGCGCAGACTGAGATGACGCTGCTCTCTTTAGTTCAGTGAAGGTGTTTTGTCCTGTCAGGTTTGGAGTTGCTGACACCTTCATGAAACTGTGCAGATTGTCGAGTTCTTCCAGTCCAACAGGGGGCAGTATCATCCCACTGATGAAGAGGAGGGAGCCCACGAGACCATGAGGAATCAAAGTGAGTCAGATGAATAGAAACACCACAGAGTCCAGATTTCACACTGAAGACACGACAAACTGTGAACGTTGAGAGGAAACACACGAACAAACGCTGGTTTTCCTGCAAAATCTCTGCTTAATATTCAAAAACTTCCTCTAAAATTCAACCTTCTCTCAATGTTTTCCACAAAATAATTCAAATTTTCACTGTTTTACTCCAGCATCGTACTGACGGAGTCTCTGTGTGTTTCTGTGTGTATTTCTGTGTGTTGTTGTGTATTGTGATGTGACTCTGTCCTCCAGATGTTTAAAATATGTCACTTTTTCTTCTTAAATTCTGACTTTTTGTATGTTTTATCTTCTAAATTGTGTGATTTTATTGTCAAGTGTTGTGTTTCTTCCTCTCTGTGTGTTTTAAAGGTTGTGTGTCGGTGTGTGTTGTGTTTTGTGCATCAGTGTGTCGTTGTTGCTGTTGTCATGAGGACATTCATCATGTGATCAGCCGATTCTCTCACTTTAAACTCAGTCAGACGTTCATCATCACTTTCAGCCTCCTGAACACACAAACACACGGTGAGTCTCTTCCTCTTTGATCACATTCATGAAATCAGATGAACTTTTGTTCCGTTTCATCCAAACTTTACTGTAAACTGATTTCATTCAGTCACAGCTGAAATCACTGAGTCGTTTGTTGGTGCTGAATTATTGAACCAAGCTGCATTTAAATCATCAAGTTGGTCCATTTGGACTTTATTTAAAGTTTCTGTTCAATAGTTTGATCTGAAAAATTTCAAATTTCATCTTAAAACTGCAAAACTTTGGTCAAAAATTCAGTTGATCAATCAGCTGAACCTTTATTAACTTCATACAAATTTCCCAAAGAAGACACGATGTTCATACAAACGGCTGTTTCTGCTGCTGTTTGATGTCTGAATATTGAAATCAGACAAAAGGTCTTAATGTTTTATTTTGAAGGCTTGAATCAGCTGGTTTGTTTTGAAGTTTAGTCAGATGTTAAACATAAAGTGGAAACCAAAACATGTGAAAGGTGTGAAAGTGGAGAAGTATTTCCCAGACATAGAGCTGTTCATGGAGTCAGCCAGGTCAAACATGAAGTGCAGAGGGAAAGGAGGTCTGTCTGAACAGGAAGTGTACAGGCTGAGGACATTTGGACACAAAGTCAGACAAGAACTGAACAGTGATGATGGAGAGGACACAGAATAATGTCTTTGTTCTTTTGACACTGTGTTCATGGATGGTCTTCTTTTTCCCATGAGCAGTTTCAGGTTTTCCACCTTGACCTTAGGATCATGGTTCCTGCAGCAGTCTCTTCACGGCCATGGGGAAGAAGCTGTGTCTCAGTCTGTTGGTGCAGGCTTTCATGACTCTGAGTCTGCCAGAGGGAAGGCTGTCCTGGGTGGGTGGGGTCATCCCAGATCTTTGTGGCCCGTCGGAGGAGACGGCTGGAGTAGATCTTCTCTAGGCATGGAAGTGGGGAGCTGATGATCCACTGAGCCGTCTTGATGACCCACTGCAGTTGTTCTTTTCAGATGCAGTGCAGCTGGCATACCACACCGTACATCCACATGTGAGGACACTCTCTGTTGTGCAGTGGTTGATATTTTTCAGCAGAGGTGAGGGGAGCTTGTTTCTCTTCAGTGTTCTCAGAAAGACGAGACGCCAGGAGGAACAGTGGACCAGTCAGGAGGGAGAGCAGCTTCCAGGGCCGGAGGAGGCCGATATCACCAAGTCCACATTCCCTCCTGTCCCTGTGAAAAGTGAAGAAGAGGATGAAGAGAAACATCAGTCCTCACAGCTTCATCAGAGACCCACTGAAGACATGAAGACAGAAGCTGATGGAGAGGACTGTGGAGGACCAGAACCAGCCAGGAGCTCAGATCCAGACGGACATTTAGAACCAGACACTGACAACAAGACGTCTCAGTCCTCTGACCCTGAGACTGATGACAGCTGTGACTGGGAGGAGACCAGAGAACCTCAGTCAGGTTTAAAGCCTCTGCAGAACAATGAAGGATCTGTAAGTGATGTGAAATGTAACACTGGACAAACATCAGTCAGCTCCTCTGAATGTGCTTCAAGCTTTGACCACAGTGGAGTCCAAACAGGAGAGAAACCGTTCAGTTGCTTAGTTTGTGGTAAAAGATACCAACATAAGAACTCCTTAACGTCTCACATGAGGCTTCATTCAGAGGGAAAATATTTCAGCTGCTCAGTTTGTGAGAAAACTTTTCACCAGAGAGGAAATTTTATGAGGCACACGAGAGTCCACACAGGAGAGAAAAACATCAGTTGTTCTGTTTGTGGTAAAAGATTTACACAAAAGCCAAGTCTTCGACAACACTCGACTGTCCACGCAGGAGAAAAACCTTTCAGCTGCTCAGTTTGTGGTAAAAGTTACCAACGTAAGAAATCTTTAATGACTCACATAAGACTTCATTCAGAGGGAAAACGTTTCAGCTGCTCAGTTTGGAAGAAAACTTTTCCGTGGAGAGCAAAGTTTATGATACACATGAGAATCCACACAGGAGAAAAACCCTTCAATTGTTCCATCTGTGGGAAAGGATTTGCACACAACTCAAGTTTAACTGTACATATCAGAGTTCACACAGGAGAAAAACCGTTAAGTTGTTCTGTTTGTGGTTTAAGATTCAGACAAAAGGAGCATCTGAGACGACACTCGACTGTACACACAGGAGAGAAACCTTTCAGCTGCTCCGTTTGTGGTAAAAGATTTAGACTAAAGTCACATCTTCGACGACACTTTACTGTTCACACGGGGGAGAAACCATTCAGCTGCAGCATTTGTGATAAAAGATTCACTGAGCTCGCTCATGCCAAAAGGCACAAGTGTGTTGATGAGAGCAGCGGAAATAAATGAAGCTGCAGAGACGCTTGTTGAGACAGTTTCTTCCAGCAGGACTGAAGCTCTGAGGACAAGACTTGGTTCAAAACTGTGATCGAGACTCTAAAACACATCTTGCTTCATTATATCATTTTAATTCTGTTTTTATTTTTATCTCCATTATTTTGTCACTCAGTCGTAAGCAGCTCCGTGTTTGATATATTTCACCAGTGAGACAAGAATTCGGTTTTTTAAAGAATAGACAGCTCGAGTGGATTCTTTCTGGAGGCTGGACTTCACCAAAACACAACGTGAGTCGGAGTCATATTTGAAGTTATGTAAAAGCGGAAGAAGAGTTCATGAGTACATTTCTGCTAACTGATGAATGCTATGCTAATACTGCTCTAAAGTTAAAGCTTTGACAGCATGTTTAGCTACCGTTGGTAGCATGCTAGCTGTAACATTGAGAATGCGTGCATCGTGTTTCGTTTAAACAAAACATTTCACCAACTGGCTGCGCACCCAGGAGGCCGACCTCCGCGGGGAGTGAAGCAATCTGACACGAATACAAAGATAATCAACGTTGAACGTCGACTCGAAGAAAACTTTACGGACTGAAAAAGCAAATGTTTCCGTCAAAACTGTATCAAACCAAGGCTTTTATTTCATACAACGTCATTAGTTAAACAGCAGAAATTATGCTTTGAAGCTCATCTGTCCTCATGTAGATGCTTCAATTGTCGCTATATCACGAGACCGGGGGTTACACTGAGTAACCATTCGCTCAGAGCTGCTGCTATTCTCATTCATACTCGTCTGCAGGACACTGATTCTCATGTTTTGTGGTGTGTCTCCAGGCTGCGCACAGTGTCTCCCTTTGCCGTCATTTTTTTATACTGTGTTCTTGGTCCACTTGGTTGACTTTGGTTGCAGTGACTGTGTATGGCCACCAGAGGGCAGTGGAGCCTGATGGTTTCATGTCAGGAAGTGTTGTTGGTTGACTCCTGTGTCTCTGTGAAAGAAAGTTTTTGTCACTCTGCACTTCCTGTATCCCTTTCAAATTAAAAGCCCCGCTGCGTGTCTGTGGAAGCTTTTATTGTGAAATGTTTGCACGCAGGGGGAATCATGCCGGCGGGTGCGTGGACGCCGCGCGTGCCACAGGTGGCCGTCACGCACGGGTAGAAGAGTGATCGGCTGCCACGCCTCGTTGACAGCGGCGGCAAATGAGGCGCCTCCGTGCCCACAGGTGTGGGTAGGCGCTGTGTTCACACCGGTGATCCGTCTTCGGTTGTTTCCGGGTTTTTCAGGTGTCAACGTCGCGACGCAGCTTCTCGTCTCCAGTTCAAAGGTGAAGTTTTCACGTTTTTTCTTCACGTTTGATATGAAACATTTAGTTTGTGTCCAGTAGAAACGGTTTAACAACAGGTTAAAATCCTCGTCCAGTCCGACTACTGTCGTTCAGTACAGTCTGGAAGTACTTGTACGTTAGCTGAGTATTTCTGCTTCCTGCTACTTTCTTCTGCTCTCCTCTGCATTTCTGCTAAACTTTCTGCCAAAGTTACTTTGGAGATTCACATTATTACTACAAAATATGATCAGATAATAAACGATCAATTAAAATTACAGATGACACTGCTGTATAAAAGTACTGTGAGATGATCTATTCTGTAGAACGAGTACTTTTACTTCGTTCTTTAAGTATGTTGAGCTCAGAGTTTTCTGGCCATCAGTCTGTCTCTCTCTCTCTCTCTCTCTCTCTCTCTCTCTCTTTCTCTCTTTCTCTTTCTCTCTCTCTCTCTCTCTGTGTGTCTGTGTGTCTGTCTCTCTCTGTCTCTGTCTTTCTCTCTCTGTCTCTATCTCTCTTTGTCTCTGTTCGTCTGTCCTTCCGGTCTGAATTTTTGAAGGTCAGCCTTCGGTGTGTCGCTTTTTTTTTTCTTTTTTTTGTCCTCTGAAGCTCCATCTGAAGGCAAAGTAACTCATTTCAGCTGTTTCTTTCTTCCTCAAACTGTCTTCAGCTCAGCTTCATCACAAACAGCATCGATCATTTCTCCAAACTCTCAGTTTGACTGAACTCCGGATGAAGGAGGTGAAGCTCCTCTGTGACAGACCCCCGCCATGTCCCCTCAATGTGCGGAGGCTAAACGGTGGAATCAGAGTAGAAGTAGAGGGAGCTGATCCTCAGGAGGTGAACTCAGAGTCGGTGTTACTGTGTAGCACCACTTCCCGATGGCCTCTGAAGGCGTCTTCGCTCGGCCGGACAGCCGCTGGAGAAGCTGCTGATGCCGTTGAATGCTCTGGCATTGTGTTTCCACCGCATGACTGATATGGAGACAGTGTGGCCGTCAGAGGGGCTCTCACAGCTTTTTGAAGGCTCATAATGGTCTTGACAAAGACCATAAACAGCATGAAAAGACCAGAAATCAGAAATCAGAAAAAGCTTTATTGCCAAGTACGATTTTACACATACGAGGAATTTTGGTGAAGTTGGTGCATGACACATCTACTAAAAATAAGCTATTAAAGAAGTACAAAATAACAATATAAAAATATATACACAAGTCTGTTTTTTTTTTTTTTTTTTTATCCGAACCGTCTGTTTTTTCAGAAAGAAGTCCAAGCAGAGCATTAATGTAAGGCATAGAGTTATGGCAATGTCAATGTGACAAGTAGAGGCAGAGGTGGAGTGTGAAGAGCCTTCTTAATAAGGCTGACAGCAGACGGGAAAAAACTGTGGCGTGAGGTTTTGGTCCTGATGGACCGCAGCCTCCTGCCAGAGGGGAGTGTCTCAAAGAGTTTGTGTCCGGGGTGGGAGGGATCAGCCACAATCTTACCTGCATGCCTCAGGGTCCTGGAAGCGTACAGGTCCTGGAGAGACGGGAGATTGCAGCCGATCACCTTCTCTGCAGACCTAATGACACGCTGCAGTCTGCCCTTGTCCTTGGCGGTGGCAGCAGCGTACCAGATGGTGATGGAGGAGGTGAGGATGGACTCAATGATGGCTGTGTAGAAGTACACCATCATTGTCTTTGGCAGATTGAGTTTCTTCAGCTGCCGGAGGAAGTACATCCTCTGCTGTGCTTTCTTGATGAGGGAGCTGATGTTCGACTCCCACTTGAGGTCCTGGGAGATGATAGTTCCCAGGAAGCGGAAAGACTCCACAGTGGAGTCACAGAGGGTGATGGTGGCAGGTGAGGCTGAGTTCTTCCTGTAGTCCACAACCATCTCCACTGTCTTTAGAGTGTTGAGCTCTAGGTTGTTCTGGTTGCACCAGGTCACCAGATGGTCAACCTCCCACCTGTAGGCGGACTCGTCACCATCAGAGATGACTTCAATGAGGGTGGTGTCGTCCGCAAACTTCAGGAGCTTGACGGACTGGTGACTGGAGGTGCAGCTGTTTGTATACAGGGAGAAGAGCAGAGGAGAAAGAACGCAGCCCTGAGGGGATCCGGTGCTGATGGAGAGATTTTACGACAGAACAAGTACTTTTACTGCAGATACTTTGACTACATGAAGCTGGGAATAGTTGAGTACTTTTACTTGAATCAGAGTTTGAAAGCAGGACTTTTACTTGGACTGTAGTATTTTAGTATTTGTACATTATTGTGTTGGTAGTTTTTCTTCAGTGAAGCTTCTCGTCATTCAGATATGTTGAACTGTGTGTTTGTCGATGATGGTCACATGTTTGACTCTGACGGTCACATGAACTCATCACTTCATTTCAATTGATTCATGAGACGAGCACCAACTGAGCCCTGTCTCTGTTTGAGCCTGTCATTAATGAGCCAGAAAAAGTCCAGATTATCAGTGTTTCTGACCACAGAACGTTCTGTGAAATGATGTTTTCTGGTCAATGATGGGAAATGATTGAATGTTATTATAGTAAAGGTTTAATTCCAGGTGTTGCTGTGAAATAATCAGCTGCATTGAGTCGTTTTCTGCAGGGACTCTGTGGATGGAGACACTCTGTCTGACCACATCAGTCCATCTTAGTCCTTCAGTGGGTCAGTGGATGATTTTAGCTGATGTGCACATGAATTATTTGTGTTTCCTCTCCAGATCAAAGTGTGTGTGAGCTGATGTGAGTTCAGCAGCATGAATCGGTGTGAGCACAGAGAGGAGGGAGTCCGTCCCTCTAAAACCAGTCTGTGTGGGGACGATGACGGCCAGACCGAAGCTCAGAGGTGAGACGAGGATCTCTGACTGTCCAGGACTCGTCTGCATGTCGGAGCACTCAAATCTGTCCACCATCAATATTCACACTCAAAGCTCTGTGTGTGTTGTGTTGAAGTCCAGAGCAGCAGGACCCACCAGACTCTGCTGGACCTGGACCTGGACCTGGAACTGGAACTGGACCTGGACCTGGACCTGGACCCAGCTGTGTGTCCTTCAGGAGTGGTCGGTCAAAGGGTGGCCTCATTGACTTTAAACTTTTCTCTGACAGACAGTAAGTTGTTCTCAGTATTAAACTTGTGTTGGACAATTTGACCTGAAATGTCCATATGTCCGTCCTCATGTTGTCCACTGCTGATGTTTGTCCTCAGTAAATCCAGTCTGACCAGTTGTCCTTCTAATGTTCATGTAGTCCTAGAATGATGATGAAGGTAAGAGCTAGATTAGTGTTAAATGACATTTGTCCAGTCTGTCCCTAAACAGCACTGACATGTCCACATGTGGACACTGAAAGCTGAGGATAATATGAGGCTTCAGCACAAATCCAGTGGGGACCTTCCAAAATCTCTCATCTGAAACACAGTTGGATGTGAAATCACCCTCAGCTTTGCTTTGATCCAGTATTCTCTGCTTCTCTCTTTGCTTTTCGCATGTTTCACTCACTTTATTGGGACTCACTGCCAATTTGTGCTGGACAGGTAGCATCCAGTTAGCTTGTGTGAGCTGTGTGATGCTGTCCACAGTATTATAAGGGTCAGTGAGAACTGGAGGGACTCAACCAGACAAGCTGGTCAACCAACACAGTAAAATGAAAGCTGCACAGAAATGCAGAATGGACTGTTGATTCATGGTGGGATCTACGGTGGCCGACAAGGGCAAACACGCCGCAAACGGCAAAACGTTGCAAACACAGGAATGATGCAAAACCAAAAACACACAAACACATAAAACAAATGCAACAGAAAAACGCTGAAAGAGAAAAATGCTGCAGTCACAGAAACGAAGCAGAAGAAAAATGCTGCAAATATCCAAAACACAAAAACCCCAAAACAACTGCAAGAAAGAAATGCTGCAAATTCACTCCACAAGAAGAAGAAGAAAGAGAAGAGGAGGAAGAAGAAGAAAGTTGGCTAAGTTTTAGACTTAGACTTAGACCTGGACTGCTTCTTTATTGATCCCAATTTGGGAAATTATTTTGCAGCAGTAGCATTAACATACAGGCAAACATAGAATGTATATATAATATTTAGAAAAAAGTAACAAGTGACAAAAAATGTAAGCAGGAATAAAAATAAAAATATAACTAAGTAAAACTAAATATATCATTATATAATATGTATTATAA
>JBBMOE010000047.1:4645364-4752168 GCA_037975065.1 Chaetodon trifasciatus | reverse complement strand
AGAAGAAGAAGAAGAAGAAGAAGAAGACCTGGCAGTCGGAGAAGTGCTCTGGTGATGTCAGGCGACCTCTAGAGGGACGAGAAGGGACCACATCTCAAATGTACCTGTTTATTTGGATGAGGATGAGGATGAGGAGGGGGAGGAGGAAGAGGAGGGTGTTTTTTCTTGTTTTGTTATTTGTCACTCCACTAAAAATGTACATGGGAATTACAAGCAAACTAGTCAATAGAAAACACCCTTTGGCCATATTTGAGGAGTCCGCTACATAGTGCGCTACGAGTGTACACGCGACATATGAAACACCACTAAGCCCCCATGTACATTGTTTAGCCTACTACAGAAAACATTTTTTGTAACGTGTTGTTTTATACTTTTTTTTTTACATTTATCCTTTTTTTCCTGTGACAAAAACAAGTGTAGGGAAAGGCTTCTATCTCCATAATGTTCACTAAAAACTGTGAAAGTATTAGACTGATGTTTGAATATCAAACAACAGGAACCCATTAAATCTTATTCTGCGTTGAGGTTCTGCTTGTTAATGCCAGAGAGGAGCTGTGGGGGGGGCGGGGACCTCAGCCTGTCAGTCATTCATCGGTGGGTGGAGGCCTTGTGTTTGGGGCCGCCGTCCTCGTCGCAGGGCGGCTCCGCGTCGTCCGAATCGAGCCGTCCATAGGCCGTCGCTCGGCAACCTGAGATGCTGCGCATTCTGGGCCTGATGTGGTCGCTCTCCGCCTCGGGCTCCGGGGCCGGGTCCTCCGGCAAGGGGAAGCTGCGGCGTTCCCACGGCGCCACCGTCTGCAGACACCAGATACGGTTGGTGAGACTTCCCGTACGGTGATGACTAACACACAGGTGAGGGCAGGTGGTACGTACCCGCTCTTCAAAGGTGAAGTCCGGCGTGGAGCACCGCGTGTCCTCGCTGGACAGCAGCCGGTGGGAGTCCCTCGAGCACGGCGTGTGGGGGTTGGAGGCGGTGTCGGGGCTGGCCGGGCTCATGGGCGACGGCACGTGGCTGTAGTCGTGCAGCATGGGGCAGTGGCCCGGGTCGGGGGACGCGGGCTGGGGGGTGGGAGGGTTGGTCCCGCACAGCAGCGGCGTGGTCCGCCCGTCCACCGACTTGTACGACCTGCGGGACGACACACACCACAGTTCACACCTGCAGCCTACGGCCGACGCGAGCGTGTCACAGCGTGCGTGCGGTGCCGGCGGTGACCTGCTGCCCCTCCTCTTCGCCGGGGCCAGAGCCATCCAGGTCCAGCGGGACCGCTCCTGGTCCTCGTAGGGCTGGTGGAGCTGGGTGAAGGCTGCGTCCGTCAGGTCCTCCACCTGCAGACACACAACACCATCAGGACCCTCGACATGCTTCAACCTCGTCAGAACAGAAACGGTGGATGGCGATGAAGACTTCAGCTCGTTTATCAAGACAAAGATGAAGATGAAGACCTTTGAAGACGTTCACGCTAACATATCATCATTTACTGCACGTGAATTTCTATCACACGTTGTGTCGGTGCTTCCCTGCAGGACGTCACTAATAACATCATTAACCAATCACTGAACAGCACCTGGAGCAGAGAGAACGACGGCTGGATTAAAAGTAAAGCTCGTGCACTGAAGGTCCACGTATGAAGCTGACATGAGGTCAGTCTGCGTGGACGAGGACTTTCCAGCCCCCACTGTGAAGAGACGTCCTTGGACTGTT
Source organism: Chaetodon trifasciatus (assembly GCA_037975065.1). NCBI lineage: Eukaryota > Metazoa > Chordata > Actinopteri > Chaetodontiformes > Chaetodontidae > Chaetodon > Chaetodon trifasciatus. The sequence continues at coordinate 4,750,466 of JBBMOE010000047.1, read as the reverse complement.
TGTCCACCAGGTGTCACTGTTCACCCGCTGAGAGCTGAGCTCAGGCGGTGCTGCTCATCATGACAGTGAAGGCGTCCACATGGACCGTTTGACAGTTAGCCCCCCCCCCCCACAGAGACAGAGACACTGACCTCCCGTTCGTTTTCCTCTTCAGTTATTGGCTGAGAGAAGACGTCCACACTTCGCCAACTGCACAAACACAAACACAAAGGTGAGCAGGGGAAACAGGTCGACCTTCACAGTAACAGGATATAAAACACCGCAGACGAGCTGATGGACGGCTCACAGGACAAACAGCGCAGGTGTTTGCTCACCTGGGCGTGAGGATCTCTTTGTACTGCAGCTTCTCCACCCGGGTGGTGGCCGCCACAGACATGGGGATCACGATGTTGTTGATGTCGAAGGAGCTTTCGCCTCGCCTCCTCTTGATGGGCTGCTGCTGGAGGACGAAGCAACACGTGAACATACGAGGACTCGACAGGGCGGCCTTGAAAACGTTTCAAAACATTACATTTCCACAGGAAGTGGACTGGGAGCCCTGAACAGGTGCTTTAGTCAGTGACAGGTAGGGGGCAGCACTGCTGAGGCTGCAGCTGACCATCAGATAATGAAGCAAAGCGCTTCCTTACAGGTGTGCTCGGGACGCTCTGGCTGCTCGCGCCCAGCGGGGTGGAGTTCTCCGAGGACGTGGACAGCTGGCGTGTGAGGGGGCTGTGGAGGGACGAGTGCATGTTGGCCAGGCTGGGGCAGGGGCTGGAGTCCAGGAAGAGTTTGGGGGAGGCTGCAGAGGAAAGACACATCGAGACGACTTTCACTCATTAAACACATTAAAACGAGCGCATTCACAGCAGCGGCGTGCAGCCGGCGTCCGGCCGAGGCGGCGTCCGGCAGACTCACAGTCAGTCCTGTCCAGCGAGTGCTCTCTTAACCTCTTCCGGCTGAAGGTCTTGTCGTAGGGCCCTAACGGGGTGGAGAGGGTCTGCAGCCGCTCCGTCTTACACACGGTCTGGCCCTCGAGCCGGGCTGCGTTCAGAACAGCGCCGCCGCCGCCGCCGCCGCCACTGCTGTCCGCCGCCCTCGGCTTCTCAGCACGGCTCTTATAGTGGCTCAGTCCTGCAACGCAGCAAACCACGCACATCATTATTATCATTATGTTCTTATCACACAGTAGCTACGTTTACACGGACACAAACAAACAGAATAAAAGCCCAATCAGATTAAAAATGCTTCATGTAAACGCGTCAATCGGAAGATTCTGATCCGATACGGTCCATTCGGAGAGAAATTTCATTCCGAAAGAGAGAGGTGGTTTATGCCGATCGTTATTGTGAACCGTGTCCATGTACACACACATTCAGATCCTGTCTTCCTGGTTGGGGTCAAATTATCTCCACTGCACATGTGTGCTACGTCAGCGTGACGCGTTTCCGCCTTTGCGGCCGCCGGTAGCTTAACTACCGTGAACAGCAAAAGTATGCATTTAAACACACGATGAAGGTCCATATGAAAAAAAACTACATTAACAGACACTGCGCCAGACGGGAGGAAAATCAAATGTGAGGGGCACAAAGAGCGAACGAGCCGAGGACTGCAGACAACGCTGCGTTTGTTTACAGGCGGAAGTACAGCTTCTTCTTCTACTACTGTTTCTCTGCACATGCCCAAATGATTTATTAAACGCTTGGTGCATGTATACGCACGTCATGATCGGATCATGTTATTTAGTGTCCATGTAAACAGTGGATTTGGAATTTCCGATCAACCAAGGTTTAGATGGGACTGGAGAAATTTGCGCATGTAAACATAATTACTGAGTTCTTTAATATGCGGCCACACATCCACTGCAAGCCCCGAATTCATGACACTCAACACTGAGAATGACATGTATGATCAGCCAATGAAACAGCAGACTCAGAGAGCTGCTGCAGACAAGTAATAACACAGGCTGAGAGGACTGGGGCCGGGCGACAGCAGCCAATCACGCGGCTGCGTCTGTGGCATTGTGACATGAGAACGGTTACTGGGACAAACATGGTGAAATAAAACCACCTGCAATGAACTGTGTTACTGTGGAAAGACGCAGGATGAAACAACATTTCATAATAATGACTTTTAAGAATTTATGGGCTTATGTCACAACGTCATGACGACATATTCTGTCTCTTTTTAGTTCTTGATTGTTTATGATAGGTTTTTAATATGGAGCCGTTTGATTATTCAGGTCATTTCACTTCAGAAGACGTCAGACGGCCTGAAGCTTTCAGTGTGTGTGTGTGTGTGTGTGTGTGTGTGTGTGTACTCACTGACTGCCATCAGTGAGTTGGTGAACTTGTGCTTCTCTTTGGACGAGGACAGCTTGTGTTTGAGGGAGAGCTTCTTCAGCGGCTTGCTCCTCTCCAGCGACTTGGTCTGCCACTGGCTCTTCATCACCTGCTGCAGACGTAAGCCTATACAAACGTCTGAGGGAGAGGTAAACACAAGAGGGTCACGTCTAAATCAGGAGATTCTGCACGCAGCCCAGAGTGGAGCGTGAAGCTAGAGGCTCCAGATCGGCCATCTGCAGATCAACATTAGCGATTCACGATGACATGAAAGATTTATCATGAGCCGTGGGCATCGACTGCACGAGCCAAGTCCACTGTCGTCTCGTGGTTGTAAATACAACTTTGTCTCAATTATGTATCAGTCAAATGTAGCTCGTGTTCTGTACGTGAGATCAAACAAAACACATTTCCCGATAACCTCACACGACATGAAGACATGCAGGACGAACAGACTGTGGGAGCAGAAAGGACGCGTCATGACTGAGTGGAAAAAGCAGCCAGGCTCTGAGAACACCACGCCGCTTACAGATACAAAAGATTGTCTAAATCTCTGAAAATGTTCCCTCACAACTTCCTGGCAAGAAGTCCCTCTACAGCCACTCCCTGTTTGTCTTCCCCTCTGGACGCAAAGTAGGAAATGACTGCATAAACTGAGCGAGGAGTCCACAACTGACCGTCAGGGAAGGAGAGGATGGGGTGGACGCCAAGATCCAGTCTTGACAGGCGCTCCAGGGTGGGCAGCTCAAACTGAGGGTCCTCTCTGGGGGTGGGCCAGCCACCGCACATCACACAGCTGGGGTTAACCCTGCAGTTACACTGGATACAGCTGCTTCTCTGAGCCTGGGGGGATTTAAAAAGGGGGTTACAAACCATGTAAAGCTCAGCCGTGCATATTCATGATTCTACACATTAAAGTTATCATGTGGAAGATTTACATAAACGTCTGTGAAGTCACCGACACGCTGTGGAGACTGAGCCTGTGGCCCGCTGACAGAAGCACTGCAATATTTATACATCTGCAGTATTATGAGCTGAGCGTCAGGCAGAAAAAATACTGAATTAAGTTACTGCAGACGCAAAGGGAACACTTCCTGCTGCAGCAGCTTCACAGTAAAAGCATTTAATGGGTGAAACACAAGATGACTTTTATTCTGAAGCAGCCACAGGAAGTGCAGCGCGTTTGTCTGTCTGACTGCTGTCGTCGGCCTCGGTGACAACATGAGGACCAATGTGAGCTCCACTTGGCTCTGAAATGCAGAAACACGTAAAAAGCAGAATAAACACTGACGGGAGATGAAGGCTCGGCGCCGTCCTGAACATCTAAAGCATCAGTACGATGATGACTGCTCTGTTAACGAAGAAGAGGCACTGAGAAGGCTCATTATGATGTTTCCCCTGAACTTAAACTTGTGAGTCGTCACATGGCGATCCCTCTTCTTTGTTGTTTGCCCCAGTTTTTCATAAACAAGTCATCCATGTCTTGTTTACTCTGTATTAGGCTACAAACAGGGGAACGAATCGATGAGTGCAGCCTGAAACACAGACCATGTTGTCGAGGAAGAAAAGTCCAAGCCTTTGACTTCCTCGCCGCACGTCCTCTCAGCGTCACGCCCTTCACACACACACCCTCTCAGTCCTTTAAGGTGGACGTGCTGCGGCGCCTCGATGATGTGACAGCGCCCATAAATGTGAGCATGATGTAAACAGACGGAGACTCACCTTGCCGTTCAGGTTGGGAACCGCGTTGGGCTGAATGAGCCGCCGCCGCCGACAGCTGACGAGCGGTCGTGTGCGCGCAGCCACACACGTGCTGTCGTAGGCCAACGGCTGCTGGTGCTTGGCGTCTGCGCTCTCTGCCATCCTATCAGAGGACAACCAGCACACGTCACACACTTAACACCTTCACATTAAACACACACACACTTCTCTCCAGCTCAGTCAAGACATCAGGGACACGAGTAGTCTCATCTTTACGATTTAGAGACGAGCGTCCAAATACTGTCTGTTGAAACTAAAGCTGAAACAGACGCTGAGGGTCAAAGGTGAAGTCATATTATGGGATGGGATGAGATGCAGTAGCAAGCTTAAACTTTCTGTTGTTGCCAAACAGAGAATTTCAGTTTACGTCACGTGAAAAAAGAAGAGCAGGTGAAACGAGGAAATATTCTGCTTTTTTTTTTAATTATCAACATCGCTGTAAATTAACTTGGATCCTCTAAACAAAGAGAAGGCTAATGGCTGCAGCTGAAGTCAGCAGCTCATGATTACAGATGGCTAAACTCCGTCATGATCCAGAGCCCCCTCCCGTGCGTCAGACCTGCTGAACCATCGTCAGCCGTACCTGCTGAGGACGCCGTTCACGGGTTGTGCGTTTTGACCTTTCAAAGGGCCGGCCTCTGTGTTGGCGATGTGGGCGGTGCCTGTGTGCTCCAGCCGTTCTGAAGCGACATCCTGCATCGACAGATAAGACGAAACCAGTGAGATTACACCTCATGCTAACAGGCACGCTAACGCAGGCTGAGCGACACGTGAGATGTTTGAGGAAACTGCATAACAGACTAACTGAACCCTCCTGGTCCTCAACCAGTGTGGAAAGGGTCGGGCTCCCCCCAGACTAAAGACCTCCTCTGCAGCGCCATCAGGACGCATCGCCTCCTCCTTCACCAGCTTTCACACACAGACACAGCCATGGTTTCAGACTGAAGCTAGCGCAGGTCCTGCCCTCAGTTTGGAGGTCTAATCCCACACGTCACACTTTTTATTCTTCCTCAACATTTATTGAACAATGTCGCTGTGAGAGCAGATTATATTTGTTTTAAAGCGCACAGCAAAGACACAAAATCATACCATTAAGATTAACAAATGGAAACACAGCAGTCCCAACGTAAGCCACCAGGACAAGAGGCCACTCCTGCCGCTGTGCTGGTTTAACTGGTTTTACATTTGTACAAACAATAGGAACACATCCACAGAGACACAGATCCTGCGATAAATTATTTGGCAATTATCTGGAAATGAATGTTGAAGGAGTTTATTGCACAAAAGCTCTTCTGTCTGATTCGTTTCAGACCAGAGAGACAGATAAAAAACAATTTCCTGTCAACATTTAACATTTCATTTGCAAGAGATGCTTTGACAAGAACCAACAACCTGTCACTGATTATCAGCCAACACGAGGACAAACATTCACCTGCGACACACCGTCCCATGTCAGACAGACAGACAGACAGACAGTCAGTCAGACAGACAGACAGTCAGTCAGACAGACAGACAGACAGACAGTCAGTCAGACAGACAGTCAGTCAGACAGACAGACAGACAGACAGACAGTCAGACAGACAGACAGACAGACAGACAGACAGACAGACAGACAGACAGACAGACAGACAGACAGACAGACAGACAGACAGTCAGTCAGACAGACAGACAGACAGACAGACAGACAGTCAGACAGTCAGACAGACAGACAGACAGACAGAGTGCTGAGTAACAGCTGGTTTAGTTATGAACCTCAAACATTTACACACTGAAAACTGGTTTCTGTCATTTCTCTTCAGACCAGTATCACTGACGCTCCTCAGTCAGATGCAGGTTAACTCGAACGAGCCGACATGTTATTCAAACGGCATGAGGATGTTTTATGAAAACGTCTGAGGCTTTAAGATTTGTGTTGTTTTTTTTTGCTGAGCCTTTGTTGAAAGACACATGACCTAAATTACAGCTACGCTAAGTTTTTGAGGCTCATTCTTTATTGCACATTAAGTGTGAAAGCTTAAAAAAGTGCTTCTCTGGCCCTGAACGGCCTTGCACTTCTTTCATTTCCACAACGTACGACCCGATAAAAGCAGACAGTCATTCAGTCGTGATGCTTCAACAATCATAAAAAACACCACAGGATCCTGGTGGGACTTCCTGACGAAGCCGCAGCATAAAACACTGAACTCTCAATAAGAGAGACACATGTCCAAACGTCTCAAACTGAATGGGTAATCACTGACGAGTCCGCTCAGAGGCCACACACGTCACAAAGTCATTCGGTTCAGCCCAGAGAGACAGAATATGGCCAAAGCACACCTGTGCAGGAGGGCCACCCTCCGCCGGCTTTCACTCTGCTTACCTGAGTATTTACAGGCTCTGTCTTCATTTCTGTCCCACCTGCAGACACTGCGCTGGGGGCAACACCTCCCAACTCTACTGAGCCCTACAGAATCAAGACCCGAGTGTTACACCTCCACCCCGAAGCATGACGATCATATTTAAGAGACCAACTGATGGAACAGCTCTGTGCTTTGTCGCACACAAGGCGACACATCAGAGTCTAAGCTAAATATTCTCTAATTCAGCTCAAACGAACAGACGTCATCCAGCACAGAGTGAGCGACTGACCTTGCTGGCGCGGATCTGTCTGTAGATGTCGGTCTGCTGCCGGATGCGGTACTCCAGGTCTGAGATGTGGGCCTGGAGCCAGTTCCAGTGGCTGATGATAGCAGCTCTCTCCACGGTGTAGCGGCTCTCCGCCCGCTTCCATCTGGGATTCAACAAAAAAGAGAGAGCAAGTGGTCACTTTAAGGTGAACGGACGACAAGAAGCCTATCCATCATTTAACAAAAAAAGCACACACACACAAATGTAGTGATTTATGTGCTTTAAACAGGCCTGCACCAATTAATGAACGGCAACTTTTTTAACAGTTCATTCATTTAAGTGACAAAAAACCTTTTTTTCAGCTTCTCAGATATGAAGACTTTCTGCTCTCCTGCTTTATATCCTTGTAAACTCAATATATTTGGGTTTTATACTTTTTCTACTATTGATCAGATAACACAAGACCCCAGAAGACATCAAGACCTTTGACTCAGGAGCTGGGATGAACATTTTTCATTATTTTCTGGAACGATCGAGAAAATAACCAGCAGATTTATCAATATTGGACACAATTGTTAGCTGCAGCCCTAATTTCAGTTAGTTAAAGTTGCTTTATTTCTTTATTTTCACAAACAGAATTATTATTGAGTTGTAAGTCGTGTACAGGCACGTATGGTGAACGCCTGGTCTGTCATGATCAGCAGCTCATCAAACAGAAACACACTGAAATATCAGTAAAACACTAAAACTGATCATTTAGAGCACGTTCAGTCAGCCTGTGAGCATTTCCCCTGTCAGACTGCAGAGGTCAGTGAATCAGCACTGAACGAAGCTCCCAGCAACGGCAACTGCAGGCGCCCTGGAAAAACACTCCAGTCAGAAACAGCACGGTCAGGCATGCGTCTGAAGTGTGGGGGAAATATAGAAATGGGAATTTCCATTACAGGGATTTATTTCATGGCAGAGAATGAACACCAGCTGAGAGCGGAGTACTCCATTTTACCAGTATGACACACAGAATGGGCATTTCAAAGGCAGACATGAGAGGAAAATGTCTGCTGGTGCACCGCGCAGCAGTGACCACAGAGGGCGCTGTTTCACCCAAACGCAGGCTGCAGTGACCGTGGCTGAACAATGAGAAAATGACTCAGATGGCAGACAAAGATAGACCTTGCACTCCTCTGCGCTTTCTCCTCCCCACACCCGTCTCTGTTTTCAATTTTCAGAGCTCCACCAGGATGGAGGAAGTCGGAAAAGGCTGCTGCCGAGAGAGGCAGAGGAGATGGGAAGGGGAGGCAGAGGGGAGGAAGGGGGGGCGAAAGAGGGACAACGAGGACTGGGAAGCTCTGGCAGCCTGGGGAGGAACAGACGGGCTTTAAAAGCAATCTACAGGCCACAGGGTGCTGGGGGGTGGGGCTGGGTCAGGGAACAGTGCGGCAGACACTGGGATAACCAATAATCCAGCCAGGCATCCTGTCTTATTGTGGAGCTGAGCGGAAGGAGAGTTATTGTGCCTTCGACGCAGACATCAGCCGCCAATCCGTGCAATGAAAGACGTCTCCATTCCTTTTTTACTCAGCCACAACATTTAGTGATCTGTGGCTCATTGGCTGCGATACAGCATCAAGGACACTGCTGCAAGCACAGCTCCAGCGTTACCTGCTGCGAACGCGTCCTGCGGCTCGTCTTCAGACTCAGTCCTGATGTGCACAGATAAACAAACGTGATGTTCATCCTCACGGGGCGGGGAACGTTCACCAACACCGCACCGCTCGTGAACAGCCCGTGCTGGTGCATCAGATCAATGCACTGGCAATTCATTTGCATCCGCGGGTCCCCGTGGAGACGTCTTAGGACAACACTGCTTAGTCTGAGCCTGTGAGCCACGGTTCACCGTGTGGTGGGGGGGCGGCCGAGCCGTCAAATGGAGGAGAGGCCGGGTGAAACGTCCCTCAGCATGAACTGGAAAATGATCTCAAGGAGATTCATCCTGTCAGTGACAGAGGACGCTGGGCATATGTCGCAGAGACGTTTCAGCATTGACCTGCTTACAAATGCAAGTAAGGCCAGAGAAGAGGGACCGACTGAGACCTGATCCAGAAATCAAGGTTGGAGAACAGCAGATCCCAACTCCAGTCCTTGGGCTATATTACAACGACTGATTTAGACTTGAAATCGAATGAAAAACTGCAGAGAGTCAAAAACTCATCAGTTTTCAGGGGTCTGCTGGACGAGGGCTGGCAGCCATGACTGCAGACTGAAGTGAAAAGGACGCAGGAAGAGCTAAAAGTGAAGTTTAGTTAAATATAAACACAGAGGCCATTACAAGTCCAATGACCTTAATCATTAGAGTGCTGGTGGAGGAGGAGGAGGAGGAGGAGGAGGGGTCAGTGAGCGGCATTGAGAAATCCCCCCTCCCGACACTAGGAGCTCCATCCCCCCTCTAACCAGGACATATTTTCCTCCCCCCTGCTCTCCCACACACAAAGCACCAGCGGCGATCACTACAGCCGTGGTTTTCTGGCTGTCAGCACATTCTCCATTGTGGAGCTTCTCTGGATGCAGCACATATGTTGTATGGTGCCGGGTACCCCTGACCCATACTGTCCCTCCAAAACCAACACACAGGCTCACAGACCGGCCCAGCTCGTCGCCGCCGGGCCGAGAGCTGACCGCCACGCGTCCACCTCAGAGAACCGTCTTCTTACAGACGCTTCCAGGTGCTGCTCACTCGTTCTGACGTCACCATTTAAAAGCCAAATCAGGAGCATTTTGTTCATTCGTCCACAGTCCATCGAGTGTGTTTGTTAATACTGCAGGGCTTACTTCCTGTCCATATGGACACACAATGGGCTGGTGGAAGGAGATTTACTCTCCATTTTGGTTGATGCTTGTATAAGAGGCGATGTAATTATGCTGTACGCTCGACAATATGTAATTCTAAAAACTGAAATCTGCCATTTTGTGCTCATGTCCTCACTGAGCTCAGCAGAGCGTACACATGTACCTGTATGAAAGAGGTGAAGGAGGAAGTCATTAAAAGTCCTTTTTAACCACTTGGTTAGGACATTTTCAACAACTGTTTACAGACAGATTATTGAACTTATAATTCACTGTGAGTGAGAAGCTTACATACACTAAGACTGACTGTGCCTCTAACCTTTCCAGATCACGATGTTGTGGCTTTGGTGACACTTTGGTGTGAAAAGTGCAAATGAATCCCAGAACAACAGCAGAGAACCAGGTGACGATGCTGGAGGAGAAGGAACATCATTCAAAATCAGGCAGTCCTGTATCAGCGTAACCTGACAGGCTGCTGCTTAAAAACCTCCAGAAAGACGCCACGCTATGTTTGCAGCCGCACACGGAGACTAATCTCACTTTTGGGAGAAATGTGCTCTGGTGTGAAGAAACAGAAATTGGACTGTTTGGCCATGATGACCATCGGTATGTTTGCAAGCCGAAGAACTGACTGGTGCACTTCACAAAACAGATGCCATCATGAGGAAGGAAAACTGTGGATATGCTAAAGCAAACATCTGCCAGGGAGTTACAGCTTGGTTGCAAATAGGTCTTTCAAACAGACAACACACCATTTCCCATAGGAATGGTGACGGGCATCAGCCTGGACCACAGAGGCGTCTTCACACAAGGTGGACCTGACTGCAGCATCACCTGTCTGCTGCTGTACAGTCTTCTGTTTATAACACTGGCACACAGATTGACCTGAAGCAGGGAAGCAAATCAAGGTCTCCTAAAATCACACGATACCACTTTTGACACTTAAGTCAAATCTATACATACACAGAACGTGAATAAACAGTAGAAAATGATTGTTTTCTGCACAGCCTATGCACAACACCAACAAATTAATTTAGGGCAAAACAGTGAGCACAGACCTCAATAAATGCTGATGAACACAAAGGGGGCAGTGAACTGAACTGCCTCTGAGCAGCTCAAATATGCAGCCATGCAGCTCATATACGCTGCATGCTCATCTCTGCACTGTGCTCAGCTGTCTCTGACACAAAAACACAACACAGTTTGGAGTCTGCGTGGGAAATGCAGCTTGCATCTGTCCCTTTTCCTCACTTAGATTAATTCTGTTGCTTCAGCAAAGTTTGCATGTGTGCCGCAACTGTGACGTGCTGCTGCTGCTGCTGATGGAAACAGGATTTGAATATCCATATTTGTCTCAGGGTGGCAGGGAAAGGAGGGGAAGGGTCTCCAACCATCCTGCCACAACCTCCAAACCTTCCTTTACAGACCTTATGAAAAAACAAGTCAGAGAGGGCCATTACTGCAAAGGTGTGATGCAGGCTGGGTTTTAAATGCAGACATATCTAACATGAACTACACTGGCTTGTCTAATTTGGGCTAAGGTGCACTCTGTAGCACAGACTGTGAGGGGAAATCCAGCTACTGTATTACTGTAGACTAACTACAGATATTAACTCCAACTGTGGGGGAGAAAACGTTTGATCATTACGGCTCTAATAAGCTCATGTCTGACTTACACAAGACTGTTATCTGCTTTTATGTGAATTTGGTGACAGCTAACGATTCCATAACTTCCACTTTATCATACCCATGTTCATATTTAGAAACGTGGACTCCTTGTACAAAAACCCAGCAGAGGAATGTGGTTATGCAGAGGGAAACAAAGACCTGCAGATATTCTGCTTTTTCATATGAAGCAATAAAACCACTTTGCAATTATGCTTCACAAACCGTTCGCTCGTCATTCATGCTCCATAACAAGAACAAGGGAAATCAAAGCAGCAGCTGTCATTTTAATTTCTTTGTTCTCTGGAGTCAAGGATTTTCAAAGCACATTAAAAGAGCTGAAAATTATCCAAACACTGAAACATTTATGACGGTTGAAAACGGCCTTATTTTTCAGGTCTGTTCTGATGTGCCGGGGCGGCTGGCTGGAGTTTCACAGGACAGCTGGTTAAAGTCATCTTCTACAGGAAGAAAGTGCTCGGGAGCCGGGCCTGTGAACACGGCAGGCCGACAGGGTGTGGGGCAGGAAAAACGAGAGAGGGCAAATTCAGCCAGAGAACTGCAGCAGTCATTACATAAAAGAGGGGGGTTATGTAACGCCTGTGGGTTCGTGTTGAGGAACTTGGGCCGAGCTAAATACATCCAGATGTGTCAAACGGGACACAAACCTATACTATACAGGCACTCGCATACATACATAAACACTCACACACACTCTCTCACACACACACACACACACACACACAGAGGAATGAAAAGAGGAAAAAACACAGCTAAGCGACTCAGACTGCAGAGTAATGCTGAGCCATAAGCATGAAAGGCACGCAGCGGTCTCAGCCAGCCGTAGTTACCCTAGTTCACGGGCAGCAGGCAGACAGGCATTTTAACTGCCTCGCTGCATTAAGATCACACAAACATGGAGCCTGCTTCTACCATCTGACACACACCAGCCTGCAGACCAAGGTGCACGTTGTTGCTGGTCAGTTAACAAAATTTCAGACGTTTTCACCGCTCCGTCTTCGAGCCATTATGTAAGATCTGAGATTTCCTGATGAGCATTATTGTTGCCTCAGAAACAAGAAACTGTGCCCACTCGCTTCTTAACACAGAACAAGCCGTGCTCCGTGTAACATGCCTAAATAATAGACTCTCCATGAATTGTCTTATTCTAATGCATCAACTGTCTCAGTCGTTTTGCAGCGAGTACAAAAGCAGACTTCAGCTCTGAAGCTAGCAGCACCCACACCCTAGCAGAGGCCATTATGGACGTCACATTCACAGATAGACACACTGGCTCGAGCAGAAAGGCCCTGCAGCATAAGCACGGCAACAGATGTTGGCTGGCCCCCAATCCTCTAAGATACGGGAAACCACGTCTGCAGCATAGACAGGGATGACAGGATTAGTTGTAAGCAGCGCGCTGCATCCAAACAAGCAGCCCAAATAGGTTATTTTCCACACTGCTGTAAACTCAGCTGACGTTAAATAATTGAGGTGCTGCTGCCTGAAGAAGACATTACATTGTCTGTAGTGTTGACTGGTGTAGTGCTGTAAGCCATTAATTGGCAACTGAGACAAAATGTCAGTGTGAAAATGTGGCATAATGGCCACACACACACACACACACACACACACACACACACACACACACACACACNAGAACAAACAAGGACTGCACTCTTGTCACAGTGAAACAGTTAATGTAGTTGTTGAACATGCTTAGCAGTGTTGTAGTGTATGAACGTACGTTAACAGCAGCCTTTTCACTGACACTACAAACACAACTATCTGTTGTGTTGGGGTGTCGTTCACAGCTCCAGCCTGCAGTATCTAACACCGAACCAAACGTCCATACATTTATGGAAACCTGTTTCTACACAATGAGGACTTAGCAGTTAACAGCGGTGACTAATGTTCCAGAAGCTTCACAATAAAAGCCTCACAATGGTTGGCTGCTGGAAGGCTTTCGTGGTGAAGCAGGAACAACATGTGTCGTATTTCCAGCTGAAGATTCACTGCAGCTCAGAATGAAGACGATGAGAAACGTGAGTTTTTTGCGACTGGTAATTTTGCCTGGTAGTTTGAGGACGCTTCATCAAAATTAGAGGAAAAAAGCAGTGAGGGCTGTAATGAGCTGGTGGAGTCATGTTTCCTTTATATTCAAGTTGCTGCCTTATGCCGTCTGTTGAATCTGAGTAATGCCTCCACGTCTTTCAGAGGCTTTCTCACAAAAATGAAACTACACGACGGTAGCACTAAGGCTGTTTAGAGAAATACGATTGGTCGACCCGGACTCAGCAGAGATCCAGAGCCGCTAGCCTTTTACTGAGAGCGTGAACACAATGAGGGAAGGAAACACAATCACTCTGGGTATGTAAAAAATGCACAACACTGCTTGATAATGTACAACACAATCATCTGTGCTGAAGCCGAGCCAAATCCTGCGTTCACCTATAAATCAATCCTCCATTCATGGCCCAGAATTAATGCAGCCTTTAACCTCATTTTCCTTCGTGTGGTGTTTAAATGTATGAGGTGTAATGATGTAGTACGCCTTTACAAAAGTGCAGTGTAGAAAAATATCACATTTGATCGTTTCGATCCAATCACTAGATTCACAGTTTAAGGGCAAAATGTTACTTCAGATCAAACCTCTATCGTGACCCCAGTGAGGCTGACCTGACAAATCTCATTCACTGTTACAAAGAAAGAAGCCGAATTCAAGACGCTCGTCAGTGTTAAAAGGTGATTTGCTATTTGTGGAAAGCACCTTCCAGTCCCAAGGGGGCTCCATTGTCACAACCCCTGAAGACAGAAAGAAGTGTTTCACTTTCACTTCAGAGAACAACTCATACCAATCATCACTGCAATAATTCACAGTGATCCATATTTTAAGTAATATCATTGATCACTGGATCTGACTCACGAGACACTCGGTGTTAAAGGACTTGTATCAGGACACGAGACAAAACAGATTACATGACAAAATAAAGCAAGTTGTTTTCAGATTCATTTATCTGCATGTGAACGAAAAGTAAACCTGAATTTTCTATTTGTCAAACAGGAAGACCTTAATTCTGAGAAAGTCGTTCTATTTGGTTATCAGCTGAAAGGTTTTCATTGCCTCATTGTGTAATTTAACACGTGCAGAGTAACAAACATCACTTATATCAGAGAAGACTGCCAGAAGGCAGAGAAAGCCTTCAAACATGCGGCTCTTCTTCCTGGAATAATGTACAGAGCACCTGAAGTTACTACAGAGGAACTGAAGTTCAAAGTACTCGTGGTCGATGTGACGGCCCCTCAACTCTCACTGAAACGGTTTTAAAATGTTGCCTGAAAGCATCAAACCCGTGTCTTCCTCTTGACCTCGCACTGCATATCCTCTGGATATCGTGTTCGCTCATTAGTCATGTGTGACAGCTGCATTTGTCTGAACCGTTTCTGTTTACTGTTGGAACAGTGTTTGCTGCCCTGTTGGCCAACTTTGTTTACATGAACCATCACATTCACACTGACTCGTCACCACCTCTCATTCACAACGTGAGGCCACATAGATGAAGCTCACTGTTCACCCCCCTGAGAATTACTTGCTAGGAACAGCTCCAATACCTCCTGTATACCTCCTTTGACCTCAAACGGCACAAGACACAGTGTGAATACGTTACGGGCAATTTTCTGCTCTTGGATCATGCATGCGACACACACACACTTCCTGTTGCATTATGAAGAAATTTAGGTCAAAGGTCTAAAGTCAACAGAGTAAAGGATAATAAAAATCAGTGTTCTCTGCTGTGCTGTTAATAATCTACCCAATCCTACACAGGTCAGTAAGTCCATTAACGCTGCTGACCCACCTGCTCCATTTTCTTTCCCTTTCACACACTAATGGCACAGAGATGAGACCTTCCCATGGAATTCATTTGCCAGCTCCCACTGAGGTAAACCTGACATCACAACAGGCAGCATGTAAAAATATAAAACCCACACCTTCTGCAAAACCACCACCACCCCCAAAGTCTCTGTTTCTTACTGGTTTCGGTTTAAATCAAAACATTCAGCGGCTCTGTGGGCGCTCGGCTGTTCGCTCTGCAGATAAACAGAACGTTCAGTTTCAGCCTCGGCCCTCTCAGGAGGAAGCGCTGTGTGACGAGAGAGCGTTTTACTTCGAGTCCATTCGAGCCTGCGCGCTCTCCGCGGGATGGTACCACCCACACGACTACACATGCTCTCTGGTCGAACGGTATCTCTACCCCTCCCCTGGAGTTTGACCCAAGCACTACTGAGGCAGACCAGGCGGCTATGATTGTCATCAGCACCTGCTCGGCCTGGAAAAACAGGGACTTTCACAGGACAGAAGAAGCTTCGTGCACCATGGAAATGTGAGAGTAATGCGAGTTACTTGGCCGTGTGGAATTGAAGCCCATTCACTGTGAAACGGTTTTTCACATGATTGCTGCTTTCAACATTCAGCTCGAGCCTCAGCAGTGAATTCTCCTGTATTGCAGAATCACGCACAGCCCTAAAAAAGCTTGACGTCTCAGTGGGCGACAACACTTTTACTTACATTTTCACATGCCGCTGCTCTCTGTCCACTCTGGCCAGCTCCTCCTCCTCCAGGTCAGAGTCTCCTCCAGAGCTGCTTTCTGTTACATCTGAGTCAAAGGCGCTTTCTGCTGAATGAAGGTTGGCCGACCCGCTCAGATACAGCCTCTCCAGTTCCAAGGGCATGGCGCCGCTTTTCAGGAAGCGACTGAGGCTGTCTCTGTTGTTTGAGGAAGAGTGGCGTCCAGTCCTCCACGTAGCTGTTGGGGTCGCCGTCTCGGATTTGCGGTTACCAGCCAGTAGCCGGTTGAGAGCCGAGTCCAAGAAGCCATCCAGCTGCTGCTGAATGTGTCGCTCCACCTGCTTGGCCTGTACAACCTGAAGACGTTTGCGCAGGCGCCGTAGCCGGTTTTCAATCTCAGCTTGGCGGCTGCTGTTGAGAAGGGTGCGCTCCCTAACGTGAGCGTCAAGGCTGTCCGAAGAAGAACTACAGGATAGAGGAGGGTGTGGCGCAGGTGTACACGACGGGGAGCCCTGCTGGCTGCTACCTGGTCTCTCCCTATCAGAACCCTGTGGCTGACTGGTAGGCGTGTGTGAATCAGCCTCCTCAAAATTTGCTTGTTCAGTGGGGTTTGGGTTGTCATGGGTAAAGGGAGAAAGTGCAGCAGACTGAAGCACTGGTGGTTCAAGGTTTTTTCCATCTGTATTTTGAGAAACCCCAGAGGAATGCTTCTGTTTAAGGGTTCCTTTCACCGGGATATGCCCTGATAAAGTAGCCGTCAAGGTCTCAGAGTCCAAGTTCTGTGGCTGGGGGTCTGCGGTGGCAGAAGGCTTGTCACCGTTCACTGCCACCACACAGCCAGGGTCAGACATGGTGGCCAGCTTCTTGGCCAGGCCATTGACAGGTGCCATGGGCTGGCCACCCCCGTTGGTGCTGCCACTCATGAGACTTTTGAGCTGGCCGCCAGAGAGTTCTATCGCCTGCCTCTTCCGCAGCAGGAAGTCTCCTCCGCCGTTGAGCAGGGAGCTGGGCAGTATTCTGTGGCTTTTCAACACAGACTGTTTGATGAGGACTCCTTGCAGCTTGATTGACTCCTTAGTTGAAGGGACAGGTGTCACATCCGAGCAAAGGTAAGAAGCCACCAGCGGCTGGAGCTTGCCCAGGGCCGAGGCCTGGGCCACAGAGTCGGCTTGGGGCTGCTGCTGCTGCTGTTCCTGATCGCCGCCACAAAAGTCAAGAGGGCACTCTTCAGAGGTGGCCTTGCACTTAGCTGGGCCGCTGCTATGGATAAGGATGTTGCTGGCGTTACCGTTGTTCTCTGCACTGGCCGGTGAGAGACTTGAGGATGGGGCAGCCAGTTTGAAGCGGATGTGGTGAGCTTCGGCTGGGGCGTCGGTGAGAGCGGGCGCCATCGCAGCCATGCAGTGCAGAGGGACGGGCACCGCGGCCTGCTCCACACCACCCGCTTACTGCCCCACCTGAGGACAGCCTGAGAACGGAAAGACAGAGGGAGAGCGAGAGCGAGACAGAAATTAAGTATAACACAGGACGCAGGATATTTTTACATATTTCTTCATACAAAATAATATTTCTCCAATGAAAAGCAACATGAAGGCAGGCTGTACCTATATGTGATACAACACAACTGTAGTACTTGTACTACAGTAAGCCTTTAGAGTGAGTGGAAAATTACTAACCACTACCCAAAAAGAAAACAGCATTTCCAAAATATTTGGCACCAAATACAACAAATGAAAATGCACCAATACCACTGCTTCACATCAAGTCTGACATACTGAGTCAAAACCAAACCTACAATATCTACAACTAATCTAATTAAAGGCCTAATGAAATTAACTGGTGACTCACTGCCATTTTGTTGACCTACTGGTTGCAAGTGTTGCTAAAAATGACCATATAAAAGGGAGCAGGCCAGGAGAAACACTCCAGGTGAGCCAGAGGAGCATCTTAGATGATCAGTGATGGCTCACTTAGCTCTCACTAAATTCCAGAAAACGAAATCTGATTCCAGTGTGATCACAATAATGCATGTGTCTGCAGAGGCCTTCTTCCATGACTTCAATAAATATGAAAAAAAATGACATGCTCTGGCCTTGGTGAATGGGATGCTAACGATATAGATGGAATGGCAGCAGACATCTGAGCTACATCCCTGGCCAATAAATAATTCCCACTACACCCGTGCTTGTGTGAACAAGCCTTCATTGTCATTTACTTACAAGGCGGCTCTTTATAGAATAAGCTTTGGAATTCGATTCAGACGGAGGAAGAAACAGGGAAAGCCAATGCAAATTGTCCAAACCCCACTGCCCTACATGTGCCCTGGTAAGTCAGTGTGCAGCAGGGCTGCACACAGGCAGTGTAAGTAGGTGGATTTAGGCCCCAGCATTAGTCCAAAGCACATGATGTCATCCTGACTGTGTTCCTGTGTCAGTTTCAACTGAACCTATTAAACCCTCCCAATTTCCCACATATTACTGCCAGCAAATATCTCAAATATGTCAAGCCAAAGACAATGACGAGATTAAGGTGAAGTCCTGCTTCAGCTCTGAACGAGCCGATCACACACACAGACTGCCTGTTTGTCCGGATCACATTTTAAACAGGCTCCCTTCAGATGAAACACGGGATAAAAGCGAGCTGCATCTCCGCGGATCGTCTGCAGGGTCAGATGAATGGGGGCTCAGTATTTCACCGCAGTTTCTAGTCAGCGCGCACTACGCCATGTTGGTATTTCCGAAGCAGATTATGCAATGCAATTCATCTACCTAAAACCGCCCATTCCGCCCCAAACACACACAACTTCTTCACGTTACGAGCGTTTAAATAACGTTAGTAAACGCACGACTCGGGTTCATTACGCATTATAACACCGGGTTCTACACGAACTGTCTCGCTAGAGATGCGACAAAAATGTCCACATCCAACGTTAGCCAACCATAACGTAATCACCAAAATGTCTTCCTGGTGTTTACAAAAACATCTGAAATGTTAAACGAAGGCTGGCTGCCCGCTGCCTCCGACTGGAATAACGTTATTTTATCATTCCCAGCAGCTTCCGCGGAAAACCACAGAGCTCCAGTGTTTTTGTGTCACCGATCCGCGCCAGTAAAAACCACCAAGCGATCATCACATCAGCCGGACTCCAAGAGGCAGAAGATAGTATCTCCGTAAACCGTCAGTGAACACACTGCGTGCAAATGACTGCGCCTCGCTTCTGGCTAACGTTAGCCCCGAAAGCTGCTGATGTAAGAAACACAACCTGCTGGAAAGCTGCTCTCACAAGCGGACCGCAGTGAACCGCTGCCTGCCCTCATCACATTATCCACCGTTTTGTCGCTTTTCTCACAGCAGCACAACTTAGCCGTGTCCGCTTTGGGTGAAAACCCGCCGAGCTTTACGCAAACCTCGTTAGACAAGTAAACATTTTAGTCGCTAACTACGTAACCTCCGCTCGCATCAGTCCCACTTTAAGTCAATAACGCCCCAAGTAATGTGTGTTATACGTTAAAAGCCATGATAGCACGTGTATTAACGTCAGAGTTAAATACAGGTCGTGAAACATCACAGAGGTCCGTGTTCGTCCATAATAACGGGACAGCTTCACTCGCTATGCATCACAACTTATTTTAAACAAGGCTTTAAGACCTATTGCAGAGCGGAGACACGGTGTGCATTGCAATTAGACTAAGGAAATGAACACAGGCAGCCTGTTATTGTAAATCTGAGGTGGCCGTCCTTCGCCTTGCTTGAGTACAGTATCTGTTGTGTAATGGAGTAGTACGTAACGTTAATGCACATATGTCAAAAGCTGAGAAGTTGGGAGTAGACCCTGCCAGTCTAGCTAGCTCGCTAACAAAGAAAAAGGAGGAACCTACCACGTGACGAGGTTGCACTATCCGAGGGAATTTCGGCAACAATCCCCTGCAGTTTTGGTGGAAAAAACCAAGGGTGCTGGCACAAAAACGCGCCCGGATTCGATCACTCTGCCATTAATTAATCCAGAAATGCAACCAGATTGCCCAAAAGGCCCAGTTCTCGGAGCCGCTCGGGTTCGTTCCGGATTCAGGCAATGGGCGAATCAACGATCTACACCTTGCTCGCCTGCTAGCTCGCCTCGCCGCCGCTACAGCGAATATAAGACAAGGCCGTGAAACACTCCTTTCTAGCCCGAATTACTTCAAATGTAGGCGATTTCACCGCAATCCTTGACCAAAAATTCCAATTCTCAGAGAGCGAAAGGTAATCCAGAGGGCAGTTTGTCGCGAGCCTTTTTCTCTCGTTTTAGGGAGAGACGCTTAGAAAATGGCGGCTAGCTCCTCTCCCTCGGATTTGAGTCTGACAAACATAGAAGGGCTGTGTGTGTATGTGTGTGTGCGCGCGCGCATGTGTGTGTGTGTGTGCGTTGCCTGCTGGTAGGCGGGAGACATTTCTCATAGTCGCCACTAGAGTAAAGGGCAGATAAGAAACGACATAAAAGCTCAAAAGAAGACACCACAGGAGGGCATTGTCTTCAAAACAGCGCGCAGCGTCAGTTTGCAGCCTCGGACTGATGGAGGTGTTTAACTGGAAATATTACCTCCGCTGGTTGACACCACACGGACAATATTCCCCCTTTATGTTCAAGTCCGCCTGCGTTTAACCACCTGTTTTTATCCACATAAATCACCTGTGCACAAAACCAACCGTTCACACCGACAATAACCCGTAACTGATATAAACACGGGTTTGACTTCCGCGTTTAAAAAGCTAAATTATGCCGGTTTAAGAGCTGGGAAAGGCTCTTTACGCCACCCGTTTCTACTCGGCCTTACAGCAGAAAACTGGGCCGAGTCGAGGCCGTCTGGCTCCCGTGTCACTTTTACAGGAACCGGATCGCCCACCATCCAGCAGCCCGTGTGCAGGTGCAGCCAGCGGCCACGCGGGGGCGCTCCTCTCCACCTGAGCCCGAATATAATCCACCAAACAGATGCGACAACAACAAAACCCACCGCACCTGCACTGACCACTGGACTACAGGGGTGAACACATAAGCAGACACATCAGCATAATGCAGTTTAACACTCCGGCCTTCAAGGCTAGCTTTGCTGAGCCTGTGTCAGACATCTGAGGCCACAGCTGGCTGGGATGTAGTGGATTAAGATCATATATAACACAATAATATTTCATAACGCAGCACAACACCACAGACTGCAGCCTCAGAGTTACATAAAACATTTGTGACACGTCTCAGCAAACATTAACCAGGCCTGGTGTTGTTTTACATGGTGGGTACTTGTGTTTTTTGTTCTAAGAAACCTGTTTATAATTTGACAAAAGAGGATCAAATCTCGTGTTAAAGGTCGTCCAGCTACCCCCTCGGCAGTGTGCTCCTGTCTGTTTGAGGCCTTGTGTTAGCAGTTAGCTATTGTGTACGCGCACGTATGCATTGCCTGATAAGAAAACAAAGTCCTTGATATTTAAAAGCATGTAGCTCTGAATCAGGATTAAGAATTCAGTCGATTTAGTTTGATGATGTCAGTCTGTGGTGTTAGAGTCCAGCTTTACCTGTGACACTGATTTCTGAGGAGCTTCCTCCGTTCTCTGACGTCTCAATGTGCTTAGTGTGTGTTAGTTATTGGTACATTAAATGCTTTGTGCTTCTCTTCACAAACATCACTTCAGTGTGTACAGGACTGATACCTCGTCTTTAATGTTTTTGGTGAGTAAGTTTTCATTTCTGTACTTCTTCGCCTATTTGCTGTTTTTCATGGCTGTTTATCACTTCCTGTTCACTGGAACATTTTCCCAGGAAATACTAATGTTTATAATGTCAGATCCTTTGATGAGTAATAACCACATAACTGTTTATGAAGTTATGCATCATTACTTTAAGCCTGGTAAACACCAGATGTGGGTTACATAAGCAGCGTGAGTGTCTCTGATCAGACAACGCTTGGATTTGTTGTATATCAGTTTTACTGTCAAGTGATGTAAATGAATGCATATCACTTATTTCCTACGTGTCTTGAATGGCCTCTGTGCATTATCAGACTACCAGAGTACACACGCATAATAAAAAGTAATTATCAGTGTGTGTGTGTGTGTGTGTGTGTGTGTGTGTGTGTGTGGCTGAGAAACGGTCTACCCGCCTGTTTTGAAAATTGGATCAAATTTCTATCTAAATAAAAGTCTCAGGAGGCAGATTATAAAAGTCAGGACGGAACAGCTGCTATCCAGTAAATCATCCAAGGTGCTGCATTCATCCTCGTCTGCTACGCGGGGACAGGTGAAAGCATCCATCCACCCGTACAGCCGTCTTCTCAGCCTGCTCCAGGTCACGATAGCAACAGGCGACGCAAAGTTACCAAAACTTCCAGCTCCAAAGCCACATCCTCGCACTCCCCCCGGGCGTCCTCACAGGCGTCCCACACTGTAATCCATCCAGCATGTTTTCTGTCTTCTCCCAGTGGGACACGCCTGTTGTCTGAAATACCTCCACTGGGATGAGTGGGCATCCTAATCAGCTGCACCTCACCTGGCTCCTGCCCAGGTAAACAGGGCAGCTGCTCCTGTTGGTTTGAGCCGAAACAGGCATCTCATGTCTGCCTCAAGCATCCACAGCCTCATGTCTGTTTTACCCACCACTCAGGGCCACTGACCGCAGGTGAAGAGCATCGCCCCCAGACTCCGCCAGAAAACACACAAAAATAAAATCTAAATAAAAATAATTCATATTCAGGAATACCTTTAAATCCATTGTTGTCATACTCCATTCAGTAATCCACGGGGCCATGATTCCAGTTACCACGGATGGAAATAACGTGACACCTAAAGACAAAAATGCAGAAAAGACAAATATGAGACGAGTCCTCTTCGAACAGCTCGGGACTGAAGCAGACTCACTGAGTAAAGTTGTCAGCTGTCTTCTGATGTCTTTCCTGGCAGCGGCGAGACTCTGAAGGATTTCTACGTTCAAGCTAGCGCTAGCTGGCTACTGTTACCCACACGAACGTTATCATTGCAAATTTATAATGAAAAAGTTTTAGATGTTGGCTAATTTTAACAGTGAACTTGGAAATTAAACTGTAAGTTGTGAAGGGGGGTTTCTTTGTTGACTATCGTGTGAAGGAATGCACTGACAGTGATTTTTATGGCACTATTAACAGTACTTTCTTTCAACGCTAGTTGAGAAGCTAATGTTAGCCCAGCTAATGTTTGAGACTGAGGAGTACCGACGTAGCGAGCTAACGCCGAGAGGCTGGCCAATAGCAGCCAACGTAGCTAGCAGGCTAAGCTAATGCTCGCTAGCTTGTTTGCTTCCCGATCCCACACTGACTTCTCAATGACTACCATTTTTTGCACGTTTGGCAGAAAAGTGTGCTAAAAAAATCTAACCTACTCAAATCGAACAGCCGAAGGTTTAACCAACTGAGTGCTTTTTCCCGAGAAGCGTGGCGTTCTTCAATTTTGAGAGAATAACAAGACAAAATCTTACTTACCTGCTTGTCCTGTTACTAACCGTTTACGACTTGATAACAACCACCCCCCGCGTTTCTATTGGGCGATGCTTCCATTTGAGGCTTTCTATTGGCTCCCGCAGCCGTCAGTCTGAGCAAATGCCCGTACAGCGGAAATGTGGACGAAAGTTCATAGCACGAAACTTCATTATCCAAAAATATTGTTTTGGTTTGAAAATGTTTCCTTGGGCGTCACAGCCTCCCCATCACCTGTGAACGGCCGCTTTCTGTGCGCCGTAACCCCGCCGCTGTCCTCGCCGCACGCATGCTAGCTACTCACAGTCCAACCTGATGTATTTTCACTCAATGTAACTACAATGTGAGATATTTGTGATGCTCCGTCTTTGGCACTTTGCTCAGAAATGACCGCCTGGTCTGCACAGCACCGTACAAACCACGAGCACACAGCGCCGACGGCTGCAAACGAGTCTGATCAACACATTTCAGTTCATCTCTTTTCTTGCATCAAATGCTACCCAGACTTTGCTGGTGGAGTGAGACTGTAATGGTCTCTCAGTGTTTGTCCTAAAGTGGACCGGCAGACACAGGAGAAGGTGTGGAGTTTAATGAGGAGCTGTCGGGGCAGGGGACAGGTGTGTGCAGGTGACAGAGGACGGGTGGATGGATCAGTGAATGAGGCTGGACTGGACTGCCGGCGTGAACATCCAGGATCTGAACCATCAGGACTGCAGTCCCAGTCCTCAGAGGTCCACCCGGATTCAGAGAGCGTCCGTCCTCACAGAGTCAGAGACGCTGAAGTGTGAGCCCTCAGCCACGTCCACTGTTAGACACTGAACAAAACGAGCTCATCCCACGACCACGGCGGCTCAGCTCAAAGGCCTGAGTGACGTCCAGAGTCACGTCACTGAGAGAATGAAACACGCTTCATCCACTGTGACGCTCTCAGAGCGTTCATTGTGGGCTTCAGCTGATCACCACCTCTTACCTGCTTCTGCGTCATCTTTAACACTGTGTGTGTGTGTTCACCTGTGTGTGTGTGTGTGTGTGTGTGTGTGTGTGTGTGTGTTCACCTGTGTGTGTATTCACCTGTGTGTGTATTCACCTGTGTGTACTGGAGGTGGAGGCTGGGAGAGAGTGATGTGCTCATTGTTGATGTCACTGTAGGAAAAGAATCAACGGCACCAGTGGTGGAATGTAACTAAGTACATTTACTCAAGTACTGTGCTGAAGTACAAGTCTCAGGTACTTCACTTGAGTTTTTTTTTTTAAAATCTTCTCAGATTTTGATTGGCTGCTTCTCCTCTCAATGATCTCATTGATCTGAATATGTTTGTAGTCATGTGGAGCTTTGGACTGTTGGTTGGACAAACAAACATGGTGAAGGCGTCACTTTGAGCTCATCGTGACCACATTTCTCACTGTTTTCACAACGTTTCCAAACCAAACGATCGATCGATCGATCGATGGAGGAAATGATCAGCAGATTGATCCAGAATGAAAAGAATCAATAGATTCAGTTAAAATGAGCTCCACCTCAACCAACTCCAACAGGAACGTCCTGCTGAGACATGAACGAGGAGACACCATGATCTACAGAGACCAGAGACAAGAGGACAACAGGCACAGGAGACACAATGATCTAAAGAGACCAGAGACAAGAGGACAACAGACACAGGGGACACTTTACTGCAGTACTTTTACTTTAATGCTTCAAGTACATTTTACTGATTATACTCACGTGCTCTTAGTGAAGTAACACTTTAAAATCAGGGCTTTTACTTGGAGCGAAGTATTTTAAATACTTCCTCACTACAATGTAAAAGTACTCAAGTAAAAGTAAAGTCCAGCATTCCAGTTTCATTTATGTAAAGTACAGAAATATTACTGGCAAAATGTGCCCGAGGTATCAAAAGTAACTGATTATGCAGGTCAGATACGGCCTCTGTCACTCTTATTTATAGTATTTATATATAGAGAAAATGTCCCTCTCACCCTCACGTGAGGGGGGTGCATGTCTTCCTCCCCCTCAGGCTGGGGTCTGGGGGTTCTGTGCAGTGTCTCAGCAGGTCTAGGACAGCAGTCTTCTGGACAGAGACCTCAGCTGGAATGTACTGGAGTCTCCCACAGTACACACTTCCACACCAGCTCTCCCCACTATAAGTACTTCAGTAACTCAGGTACTGTGAAGTACTTTTTTTGAGTAACTGTACTTAGTTCTGCTCCACCACTGAAGATTTATCAAGTGACAAACTGATGTTTTATATTTGTGAATGTTTTCCAGAATCAGCTCCAGGTGGTTCCACAGCTAATGGAAACGTTACTGCAGGTAACCACGCTGATATAGTTAGATGAACCCATGATGAGGACATGAACCCATGATGAGGGCATGAACCCATGATGAGGGCATGAACACATGATGCAGACATGAACCCATGATGAGGGCATGAACCCACGATGCAGACATGAACACATGATGAGGGCATGAACACATGATGAGGACATGAACACATGATGAGGGCATGAACACATGATGAGGACATGAACACATGATGAGGACATGAACACATGATGAGGGCATGAACACATGATGAGGACATGAACACATGATGAGGGCATGAACACATGATGAGGACATGAACAAATGATGTAGACGTGAACCCATGATGAGGGCATGAACACATGATGAGGACATGAACCCACGATGCAGACATGAACAAATGATGTAGACGTGAACCCATGATGTGGACGTGAACCCATGATGTGTCTGATTGTCTCTTCTGTCTGACTTTGTGTCACTGAAGCTGAATTCTTGTGTGATTTGTTGTTGCAGGCGGCGCGGTGGCGCAGCAGGTAGTGCGCGTGCCTCACCGGTCGGGCGGGGCCTTTCTGTGTGAGGTTTGCATGTTCTTCCCGTGTTCTTCCCGTGTTCTTCCCGTGTTCTTCCCGTGCATGCGTGGGTTCTCTCCGGCTTCCTCCCACAGACCAAAACATGCTCATTAGGTTAATTGGTGACTCTAAATTGTCCCTAGGTGTGAGTGTGAGAGTGAATGGTTGTGTGTGTGTTGCCCTGCAGTCGGCTGGCGACCGGCTCAGGGTGTACCCGCCTCTCGCCCGCTGACAGCTGGGATAGGCTCCAGCCCCCCCCCAACCCCGAAAGGGATAGTCGGGGTATAGAAGATGGATTTGTTGTTGCAGCTCGACGTCGTAGATGAATGTTTCACCTGTGATCATTTGTGAGTTTGTTTTTACAGCAAACAGCTGAGCTGACCACACACACACACACACACACACACACACACACACACACACACACACACACTGTGCTGCTGGCTGTCTGGACTTGTGCTCACTGCATTATTGATGGAGGCTGTGAGGACGTCCACGTCCAGCGTCACTCTGTGTATTTAATAAAAGCTCCGTCTGGCTTTTTACTCCAAGTCTGAAGCTTTTCCCAGATGACTTCCCTCCATCTTCCTCCTTCCTCTCTGTATCCTCCTTCTTTCTGAGACCCTCCACCTTCCTCTGAGCTCATCGCTCAGCACAGCTCCACCCATGAACTTCCAAACCTTCCTCATTCAGTCGCCATCAGGTTTAAGTACTTTCAGAGTGAGCATTTGCATGAGAGTGCTGTCAGTATTTCACACCACACCTGAGCACAGGTGAGCTTCCTCTTCCTCGAGCTCCTCCTCATCACCTCCTCATGCTTGTAGATCATTTGGTGTTAAAGGTGTGAACTCTCGTTGAAAGGAATCAGAACATGGAGGACGTTTCTAAATGTAGTTACCATAAAACGACACTAGATGGAGCTAAAACACCACGTCCAACAACACCATCAGGACACACACCAGCCTCATAAACACAACTTTATTTATTTAATTAATTCAGTTATTAGTCACACTTTACTCTCAGTCCCCCCTATTGAGCGTTTATAAGCAAAATACAAACATTTAGGAAATGTTTTCTGTCACATTTTAATGTAGCTGTGAACACATTTAAGGTCATTTTCAGCCTTTAATGGACAGCATGTGTCAGCAATTATAACTTCTCCTATTAGGACATTTTTAAATGATTACAGCTGTGTTTTATTACGTCATCATTCACTATCAGCAGCCTCCACTGATGGGTGGTCAGTTAAACACATTAATAAGCACTTAAATCTGCTTATAACTACATTAGAATGTGATATAAACCCTTTTAAAGCATTGGTGCTTGTGAACGCTACACTGGGGCTTTTAAGTAGATTCTCACTGTGTTTCCTTTAAATTCCCTTCAGGTGTCTTCAGACAGGTAATCATGTTTCTCCCACTGCTGAACAACAACATTTGTCACACGTTGTGTCAAATATTCCAGAGACACATTCGTCAGCGTCTGCAGTGGTCTCCATCAGAAGCAGATTTCAGACATTATTTTCCAGGAAAAAAGAGCTGAACATGTTTTTTTTAAAAGCTGCGTAACCTAAAAGCATTTCCGTCCCTGTTGATGTTAAAACATGTTTGTCCTCTGTGTGTGGATCACAGCCTCCTCTTCAGAAAGGTACTCGAGCACTGGAGAGCGAGAAAACAAAAACGCTCCCATCAGCATGATAACGTCGCCCGCTCCATGAAAGCTGCCTCTTCTCTGCTGCGTGTCGTCGCTGGTAGATTCAGAAACACTGCGATCTTTACAGGAGCTGAACATGAAGCCCGTCAAACAGTCTGCTTCTCTCTTTAATTGGATGCAGTTGTTAACATCAACTTCCCATTTTCACAAACACACCAGTTATTAATCACGTCTGACTGGTTCCTGCCAAACAGACTCTGCCAGAGATGCAGCTTATTAGCAGCCAAACAGAGACATTTGCATGCAGCAGAAAACCCTTGAATGCGAGGCAGAGGCCGACAGGAGGAACACCAGCCTCTGGGTTGTTCTAACACAGTTATATTGTTTGCATGTGGACGGTTACTCCAGTAACGCTGTCATGAGCCGGACTCACATGCATATAAATGCAGCGTGGAGCGCCTGTTGGCATGACAGCCCCCTCATGGAACAAACCTGCAGACCAGCAGGACGGCCTCTCATCACTTAACCTCCTCACATGCAGCCCTGCCCTTTTCCCCTTTAGCTTCACGGTTATTAAACTCATCTTATTCCACGCTGTCTGACATCATTGATATTCTGGATCAGCTCGTCTTTGACGTTGAGTAAAATATTCAGATTTGTGCTTTTCACGGCTGCAACACTCGACCGAATGGAAATGCTCCTCGGTCAGACACGCAGGACGCGCCGTGTGTGTGCTTACAGTGGACGTGTCATGTGGTCACTGGAAGCTCTGGAGACCTCAGTGACGTTTGACTGCACAGCATGAGTCCATTAAATGACCCACCGGCATGTCAGCGACGTTCAGGAGGTTAAACCGACGCGCTGATTTTCCTCCTTTGCTGAATTACGTCGCTGTGAAGGCGGAAGCAGTTTGCCATTTGTGCTCTTTACAAATCCAAATCCACCACGATAACTCAACACCTGAGCTGCTGCGGACAAACAAACAGCCATTCTGCACCCGGTGGAGACACTAAGGAGAACATGGAGGAAAGCATCCTGACTGGAGTGGGAACAGAAACGCTCCCACAGCTAAAAACACTGCCTCAGGATGAACGAGTGAGAAGCAGCAGCAGCTGAGCCCAGAGCCGCTCTGCAGGCAGCGGCTGCTCTCTTACACAGAGCTTCAGTTCACGGTAGAAGCTCCGCAGCTTTGAAAACCACCACCGACGCTGCCACAGTCACTTTTTACAGCTTCCACTCGAACCCGTTTCTGTGGTAGGACATCACAGGTGAACAGCGGGACGGCCTCGTCTCTGCTGGTCCTGGTTTTCATGGAGAAATGGCGGATGTTCACTTGGGCAGAAGGATCTGATTTAAAAGCTGAAGCCGAGCTGCACTCCCCTCTGAGACGCACACAAAGCTTAAAAGGATCACACGATGCTCCAAATGTACTCCTTTCTTGCTTTTGTCTCGGGGGACATGGAGACAAATGGCAGTGATATCCTGAGCACAGCCTCCCATAACAGCCACTGAGTGTGTGTGAGTGTGTGTGTGTGTGTGTGTGTGTGTGTGTGTGTAAAACCACATCCTCTATAAATAAACTTCACATCTCAGCCGTTTGTTCAATTTTTCATTCAGTCAAATGCAACACAAAGTTTATTTTCTCTTCACATCTTTTCAAGTATGAAAATAACAATATTGAAAATAAATAGTAATAAATAATGCTGTGAGTTACACTGTGACTTGGATCGACCACCGTACACACCACGTGACCATGAAGACATCTTCTGTGTTTGACCAAACGCTTTTTACTGTGCTGGAATGAAAACAGGTCACAACATCGTCGCTGCTTCCTCCCGCTGACGTAAACCTTCGAGCTTTCTAAAAAACCCTCTGAGCTCCTCTACGCTGCAGAATGCACGACGGCCACGCGTCGGCTCGAGCCGAGCTGCAGTCCGCCGCTCTGCGAGCCCGACACCTGGTGAAGCAGCTGCACGGGCGGCCGCGTGACGACACGATCATCAGAATAAAACACATCACAGCGGCGTGAAAGTCTTAAATAATCTGACGCTTCATCACGACATCACTGAAAGGATTAAAAAAAGACTTCAGGGCGACAGAAAGATGAGGTTCGTACACAGTGAGACATAAACAGCAGTTCATAGAAACGCACAGGTGCTAGGCATACTGGTATCGTAGGAATGTGGGCTGTGAACTGTGGACCACATGGAGGATGTGCCCGAACCACTCACAGTGTGTGGTTTGTGTTTTTGGTTTCTTTTTGTGACGACTCCGCCGGATCGTTAACGGTCCTGTTTCTATATTTACAATAAATCCGTAAACTCGGTCAGTGCGCCGCTCATCACGTGTCAGCCGGACGCCACAGGAAGTCACCTGACGCCGGGCGGAACTCCTCTCAGCTCCTCATTCTTCTTCTCTGGTAGAGAGGCAACAAGAGTGAGTCTCTTCATTCAGCTGAGGAGTTTTGTTCCAGGACTCGCCTCGTTAACAGAAGTCAGATGAAATAATCTTCAATCGAGATCCAGTCAGCAGCTTTTTCTGCTGTCAGTCACATGACACACGCAGAGAGGCTGACAGGAGGAGCCTGCTGCACCAATCATGTTCCCTTTCCCCTTTTACATTTAGCAGCTCAACACACACACTTCTCTCCGGGGTTAAGAGCTGAGCGTACATTCATCAGCTGCACTCACAAACACTTCCAATGCTCGTGTGAGCGTCTGTCAGCTCAAACATTCTTCAGAAAAAAACTTTACAGGACGATAAAACGTTCACGTTCACGGCTGCAAACAATCGCTCGATGCAGCTTTAAGATTATTCCGCAAACATCCAGCTCAGATCACATTTCCTAAAATGAAACATGGATTATGATGTGGACAGAAAATAAGGCTGACGAGGACAGTCTGATGAGAAGACTGAGACTAACCTCTGTGAAAGAGGGTGGAGCTGGGAGACCATTAGCTTAGCTTAGCATAATGTGAAACAGACTGACGGACTCACTGCAGAGGTCAGAGGTTTCTTACTGTCATCATTCTGTAGGCGTCTTTTTGGACTGGCTGACTGTTCCCCCTGCTTCCAGCCTTTATGCTAAGCTAGGCTAATCACCTCCTGCCTGCAGCTCATTGCAGTATCAGCGTTTTCTAACGCTTCGCCACGCGGCACACACGTCTTCATGGCAGACGTCCTGGAACAAAACTCTTCAGGTAAATTCTGGAATGTGTTAAACTTTGTGGAAAGTTGATGAAAGCAGCACGAGAGCAGGCGGAGGGCTGACGGAGAGCTGATGGAGAGCTGACGGAGGGCTGACGGAGAGCTGACAGAGAGCTGACGGAGGGCTGACGGAGAGCTGATGGAGAGCTGACGGAGGGCTGACGGAGAGCTGATGGAGCTGACGGAGAGCTGACAGAGAGCAGAGGAAACAGCACAACACGAACGAAACAAACACGACGACCAGACGACTGACTGAGACGGCAACATGAAAAACGGAGCAGAACGAGTGAGTCGAGTAACTCGGTCGCTGCCTCTGCAGGGTCACAGTCCAGTGTCCACTGGTTCCAGTTCAGTGTCCGCTGGGCTGCTTCCAGTTCAGAGCAGTCCAGCAGCACCAGCTCCTCCTTCGCTCCGATGCAAAAAAAAAGTGTGCAAGCAGGAAATAACCGAGAGCTCTGTGGCAGGCCGACGTCAGAACATCCAGGTTACAGATCCAGGATCAGCTTGGTCTCGTACTTCTTTTGATCCACTAACCTCTCCTTCCCCCCGTCCCGTCCCGTCCCGTCCCGTCCCGTCCCGTCCGCGCTGTGTCCCTGCTGAGGTGCAGCCCTCCGGCTCTGTCGGCCGCCCTCGGCTCAGAGAGCGTTCTGTGTTTTCGGTGATGTGGCAGAAAACGATGAGGACGACGTTTCCGGGACGAAGCCGGTCTCCTGTCTCATAGCGACGTGGACTGCTTGATGCTGTGGAAGCTGACCCGTGAAGGCGACGTGGGGATGGACATGGCCTGGGTCATCCTGGCTCGGATGGAGTGCTGCTCCTGCCAGCGGTGGAAGCGCTTCCTCACAGCTGAGCGCACCTGTGGACGACAAACAGGAGGACTCAGCTGGTCGGTAACGACCGGTGCGTTCACTGACTCGTCTGTGCTGCTGTTAATAATAAATCAGACTGTACATATTTTAATATGTCATGCATATGGACGCTAAGAGCAACGCTAACATGGAGGTGTTTTCACTTTAATGATGATAATGATTGACATTTGACTCTATGGAGGCCAAATCCTGCCCAGAAAAGAAAGAAATAAAACGAAAAGAATGAGAAAATAAAAATCCTTAAACTGAGATTCTGATTCTGAAGTAAAATACAGGAAGACAAAATTTAACGTGAGATTAATTGAAGGTATTTTGAGTCAGTTATTTTAAATAAGAGATTTAAATTCTCTGAATTCATTTTGTCACATTAGGTCAATGTTTGAGTTTCTACCTCGACCCTCAATCTGACTTTAATCTCATAATTTAACGTTAAATCTCATAATTTACACACAGATTTTGGATTTTGGCTTTTATTTTGATCATTCTTTGAACTCTCGGCTTCATTTATTCCATATCTTCTCTGCTGACAACGTGCCATCAATCATTTTAATGATGATTAAAAAAGGTGCGTCCTCTCTCGCTCCCTCTTCCAAAATCAATCGTCCCACATGTCCCACTTGTGTCCATCCGTCCAATAATCACAATACAGCCTCAACCTAAAAACGTGACCCACATGAAGCGTCAGATGACGTCTGACAGCTCGTCTCATCGGGCTCTGTCCTCAGCATCACTCAGTCGTCCACGTTTCAGAGCTAAATGTTTTCTCTGTGCTGAATGTGACCTCGGCTGTCCTCCGTTCATCCGTCTCATTTCTGCCCTCCTGCTTTCCTGCTTCTCTCGGCCTGAAACCCGACGCTGAATCAATATCCTCTGTCAGGTGCACATGCTGCTCGAGCCCCCCGCCGGGGCCGCGACACGGCTCAGGACCAGATATTCATCCATCATCCAGCCGGCTGACACAGCGAGGGACGGTTACCAGAGGGCGGCTGATATTACACGCTGCCCGAGGAATCACCTGCCAGGTAACGAGGATCCTCTGATTGGACGAGTTGGAGCGGCTGAGACGTCCCCTCAGTGATTCACCTAAAGACCTAACTTCATCCCCACCATCACCGTTAAAGGTGATGTCAGGTGATGTGACAGGTGCCTTCACGCCTTCTCTCCACCTCCTCACGGTCTGTTCAGCACCGTCAGGCGGAGCTTCGCAGTCAGCGCCAAAAGGTATCGATCCAAAGCGTCACGAGACCAAACCTTTAAAGGCCATAAGATCTATCTCCTCAAACACTTCCTGTCTGACTGAGGAGGTCTCGAGTGCCAGCTGTTCGTTCTCATGTAAGAGATTTACTGTTTTTTCTCTGGTTCTCTGCTCTGTCACATATTTCTGTGAACCAATCAGGATGCAGAAACCCATCAATCACAGCGTGACAGCTGCTGGCCCGACCGTCGCTCAGACCAAACCACATTCACACTTCCTGGATCGTACCATGTGATCTACTGTCAGCGCTCATTTTGTTTGCATTCGTGTGTGTTGCGTGTCTTCTGTTAGCCACGTTAGCAGCGCGCCGGTCACCACCGTGGACGGCTGCTTCCCCGGAAAATGACTGCGGTGAATCTCTCGTGCGACCGTGAGGTTGACATTCGTGGCTTCGAGTGAAATATCTGGACACATTTTAAATGGACGGCCATAAAATGTGGTCGAGACATTCATGTCCGTCTCAGCTTGAACTGATTAACTTCTCATTTAGCTCCTCTTTCCCATCAACCTCAGCTGTATTTCTTAGTGCTCGTTAGCTAATGTTAGCATGCTAACACACTGAAAGAAGATGGAGGTGGTGGTAAACTTTGTACCTGCTGAACATCACCGTGTCAGCACAGCGTCTCTGACACTCTCTGCTCTGTTTCCTCTTGATTTCAGAGATGTGTCGAAGCCCAAAGCTCAGAGACGCGTCCTGAAACATGGGCTTCACTTCAGCTAGCTGTTAGCATAGTGTAAAGATCTGAACTATGAAACGACTGTTTGCATTAACACGCCGGTTAGCTGTGGGTGGACAGTTACAGATAAACTGGAGGAAAAAAGAAGATAAAGATCATTTCTGCAGGAAGAAGCAACACGTTGTCCGTGTGTGTGTGTTTCTGTGAATGCACGTGTGTGTGTGAGTATTTTGTCACATTAAATGTCTGCACAAACAGAAATCATCAACGAGAAAACATCATGAAAGAGCCACCAAAGTACTGCCACTACAGTACTACTACTACGAGCAACATTAATAATAATAACATCATCCATTAATGATGCAGTCGCATCTCAGCCTGCGTGCATATTAACATTTCTCCGTTCTTCAGAGCGGGTTTCACCCCTCATTTCTCCATGGAGGCAAATTAGGGCTGACAGTGTCATAAAGCGTAGAGAGTGATGTCACTTATGTCAGCGGATGACAAGTCTTAATTGTGCCCTAAATATAAGAGCTTCAAGCTTCGTCACTCAGTTCCTGCAGAAACACACAGCAGCAGCACCCAAAGACAAAGACGGGCATTAAAATAACTGTGTGAAGCAGGAGGAACACACAACGTTTGACCAATGAGTGGACGTGGATCTGCTTACCTCACTGTTTAAGAAGCAGTAAAACACTGACACAAAGAAGCCCTGTGAGAGAGGAGGAGGAAGAGGAGGAGGAGGGAGACGAAGAGAGGAACAAAACATGGTCAGAAAGGAGGGCAGGCATTCAAAACATCAACGGCCGGATCCTGTTTGAGTGGCATGCACAGCAGCTTATCACACACGTTACCTTCATTCAATGCCGCGTCCGCTCATTACAATTACTGTGTCTCTGACAGGACGACAAAGCTTCGCCGTCCCTCTGCTAAATCTTACCTGGAAGGACTCCAGAAAGGAGTTGAAATATATGAAGACGATCTGAGAGATCTCGTCTTCCCCCGGGTTGACGAAGAACAGCATGTAGGTGATTCCCAGCAGAGGAAGAAGCACGAGCGTCGCCTTCACAGCTTTCCTGCAGAGGACACCAGCGATCAGACAGAAGCACAGAGACAACCAGCAGAGACAACCAGCAGAGACAACCAGCACAGAGACAACAGCACAGAGACAACAGCAGAGAGACAACCAGCACAGAGACAACAGCACAGAGACAACCAGCAGAGAGACAACCAGCAGAGACAACCAGCACAGAGACAACCAGCAGAGACAACCAACAGAGACAACAGCATAGAGACAACAGCACAAAGACAACAGCACAGAGACAACCAGCAGAGACAACCAGCACAGAGACAACAGCACAGAGACAACCAGCAGAGACAACAGCATAGAGACAACAGCACAAAGACAACAGCACAGAGACAACCAGCAGAGACAACAGCACAGAGACAACCAACAGAGACAACAGCACAGAGACAACCAGCACAGAGACAACCAGCAGAGACAACAGCACAGAGACAACAGCACAGAGACAACAGCACAGAGACAACCAGCAGAGAGACAACCAACAGAGACAACAGCACAGAGACAACCAGCAGAGACAACCAGCAGAGACAACAGCACAGAGACAACAGCACAGAGACAAGCAGCTGTCTGTCTCGTCTGAACGCAGCAGGTGAACGTACCTGTACTGGATGGTCTCTGACGTGGTCGAGGCTCGCAGCTTGGTCATCAGGATCCTCACAATGTTGAAGAGGAAGATGAAGTTGATCTGCAGGAAAACCAAACGCGTCACGTTTAACTCGTCATACCAGCATTAGAGTGTCTGCTAACGGCTGGACGGGTTTCAGGAAAACAGTGGAGGATGAGCTGGAAGCAGACGGCAAGAAAGCCCACTGACAGCTTATATATGAATATTTCCAGTGCTCAGAAATACAGCAACTTACTGGAAACCAGTACAATCACTGGTAAGATTTGGATGTGCACTCATCCAACCACAGATCACTGAGCCAGCTAACATCATACCCAGAGTCAAACACAGGCTGTATTCAGAGCTGCAGTACATACTGCATACTTTCATAGTAGTACTTTCATAGTAGTACACAGTGTAAAACTGTTAAATCGGTGTATTTTGCCGTGTGCTTGGCCAGGCTTAGACATTTTCTGGTTTTGGAAAGCTGAGGTAAACAGAAGCACGGCTAATGGCAAACCAGCACTTCTATGCATTAGCATTACAAAGTAAGAAAGAATTGGACCTGAATCTCAGAGAGAAGAGGCAGCTAGCAGCAGTGATGATGCTAACACAGGCTAACACAGGCTAACACAGGCTAACACAGGCTAACACAGGCTACAGGAAGTGAGACACAGAAAACATTTTGGGGAATTTTGACATTTGACTGACGGTAAAAAAGAAGCTATCGCCGACAGCAAGCTAACTTAGCTTAGCGGAAAGACTGGAAACAAAGGGAAAAGGCTAGCATGGATGTGTCCAAAGGTCAGAAAATCTGCCTGCAGACACCTGAAAACCTCACAGCCCGAGTGTGAAAACAGTTCGTAGTTTTACGGGTTTATGTGCCAAAACACTTCCTGACCTGGACCAGTTGCCAGGCAACCAGCACAGGAAGTTCAGGCTAATATCACCCCCTGCTGTTTTTGAGCTCTTTCAGATAAGAAAACCCTTTTATTGATCCCCAGAGAGGAAATTCAGGTGTCACAGCAGCGCAGAGACAGAAATAAATACAAAAAGAGAAACAATGAAAACACGGAATAAACAAGTGTATAAAATAAAAAGAGAGTAAAAAAGAAAATACAAGAACAACTGAAATCAGAGGCAAGAGCAGCGCACATATAGTACCCAATATGTACTGTGTATCTAGTGATTGTAATGGAGTATTTGTACATGGTGGTACTGCTTTGTTTACTGTGTTATGTAACGTGTTAGCGGTGCGAGGACAACAGTGGAGCTCTGTGGCTCTAAAAGCTTTTGTACAGATAAAACCTGCTTATTAGGATCAATTCACGGTTGGTCTTCGTCAGCCTTGTCCTGTAATAACGAAGCCCATAACTGTTATCTGAAGTGCTCCTCGAGATTAAGTTTCCACATTGTGACGAATGACAAAATCAATAGCTCATGCAATAGGTGTGAATGATGTAACATGGGGGCAAAAATAGCTGTAGGAATACTTTCCAGGGCCGGCTGACCTGACCTTGGCCCTAGCAGATGCATGGCAGTCTTTCAAGAACCGTCCATTACTGGTCCTCACTGACCACATGGACGGCTGCTTACGCTAACATTTTTAATAACATCCTGTATTTATTCGTTACAGCAGCACATCAGTTCATCGCTGACGTTAAAAGCCGCCGATGGCGAGGCATGGAAAGTTCACAACCACAGCAGCCTGACAGGAGGCGCCACAAATATTCTGATGACCTGACGATGATCCTGCAGGATCAAGTGCTAAGCAAAGAGATAAAAGCATGAGAGGAGCTGCTATGGAAGGCAAGACTGGAGAATTTCTGCAGAGAGATATTGAAGGAGGCAGATGTGTGCTTTAGGGGAGGAAAGCAGCACAGACAGAAACATAAAGTGCCTTTTGGAGGGATGACTTTTACAACTAAGGAGAGAAGAAAAGGGAGTGTGCTGTTTCTGACAAGGAAGGGAAGGTCAGTCCACCACTGGAGACCCAGCAGGGACAAAACAGTCCAAACTGAACAGAAAATGGTCCAATCGCCTCAGCGAGGGGAGTGCTAGCAGAGGCAGCGGCCGGAGAGTGAGGATAAAGACAGAGGACGGCATTTTGAAGCCCAGCCGGACGAGAGATGACTAAAGCTTGTACGAGGAGCCGGGCCGAATCCCCAGACAATCCCCCAAATCTGCTGGATCGTTCACAGGAGCCCCGCGAAGGGCTGAGTGCAGCGTCACACAGACCGCTGGCTGAGGAAGAGGCAGGAAACACAGCTACGCTCTGAACGCCGGCCCTGCAGCTGGGTCACGTCCGCCATGGGACATTATACTGTCTTTCCTCTTCACTCCCATTTAAAAGCTTAGCTGCTGAACACGGAGCTGGAAGCAGATGAGGGAGCTTTTTGGCTTCAGTCACGATAATTTACACCTGATGAAATAATGAAATAAAGGGTGAAAAGCTTCCCCTCAGGCTGTGGAAATAACCCAGTGTTCCAGATAATTCCTAATAGGTACAAACAAGGCCGAACATATTCTTGGATTTCATTCTTGTTTTTCAGCACAGATTCCAACTGATCCCATATTTCTTTCAACGTGCCAAGCTGCAGAGATTTAGAAGTTACACTTGGAGGTTTAAGTGTTGGAGTTTCCCATTCATCACTGCTAACATGAAGAATGTGGTTCCAGCGTTTTACGCCTGCGAGCTTTTCTAAACACATAATGGAGACTAATTGTATCAGGAAGTTATGTAAAACAGGCTCTGTGGTGAGCGCCGCAACCGAAGGACAGCTCAGAAAGAGTCTTACCACCAGGACGAGGATCATGGGACCTTGGTAGATGTAGTCTGTGTAGACGCCAGCTCGCTTCCCAAACCAGCACCTGAAAGGTGGACAGCAGCATCAGTCCTGCTCGGCTCTGAACGGCTCTTCATGAAGAGTTCCTCTCCGACTTCACTCTGCGTCCAAATTCATTTCCTGATTTGTGCTCAAGGGTTTAAACACGTTTTCTGTTCTCAGCAATTTACCAAATGATGAATTATAGCGTGTTCGGGGGAGTTTTGTTCAGAATTGAGTCATAAAAATTTATTTTTCTGGGCGTGTAATGGGGTCATTTCAAATAAAAATGATGTTTTTGTAAATTTCTGCAAATCAGTGTCTTGAAACAAGGATGCTGCACTTTAAGATAATACAATGATATAAAAGTTGAAATTAGATTTAATCACTTGGAAGTAAATAAGACGATAAGGCTGGCGTTATTCTATAGTTTTCATTTTGTTAATAAATTCCACGAAAAGACCCAAAATATGTAGTTTCACTTTTAAAAAGTTTTATGAAATGTTACTCAAACGGGAATAAATGGTCCATTTCACGAGGACAATTTTCATCTGTGGTTTAATTAAGTTTTTTAATTTTAATTTTTTAGAAGTCACATTAATCTAATCTACGGTGTTTCAGTTGAGTCTCACGGCTCTCATCAGCCTGTTTCCAGCAGCTGCTTTCGGCTCTGATGAAGTTGCTGTTTACGAGCCGCTCAGCTCCACTCAGGCGAGCTAGCTGGTGAACACAGTGGAGCATTTAGCAGCTAAAGAGCCAGATGTTAGCCTCTGGAGCGAATGTTGGATTTACCTTCATCAGGTGGACAAAACAGGAAATGAATGAAACGCTGTGCAGCTCCGTGTCTGCTGAGAACATACAGCTTATTCTGCTGCCCCCAAGTGGCCAAAAGAACCAGTTAATATTGCTTTAAAGGGCCAGTGTGGAGGACGTAGTGACATCTAGTGGTGACGGCTGAACACCCCTTGTCCCCCCGTCCTCTACAGTGGCCCCTAAAAAGACATTACAACAGCCTAAAAGTGTCCCTCTAGAGTCAATGTTTGTTTGTCCCTTCTGTCCCTACTGTAGAAACATGGATCCCATTTCTGCCAACTGGTGCCCCTGAATCCTCCACACTGGACCCTTAATTTGCAGATCCAGTACTTATTTAGCCCGTTAGCTTTTTTGAGTTTTTAACAAAACTGTAGAAAATATAAGCAGCTTCCTCCTTTAAATTACAGACAAAAGCAGACGTTACTGTCAGGACGCTGAAGCCACGTCCACCCGTCTAATCACCCCTGAACACTTCGATCCATCACGCACTAAGCACTCCTAATCAAAGGGGAAATGGCCGCAGGGGTAATGTGTAGTTAAGAATAGTGTACAATGCAAATGTGATTACAGCAGGTTATTAATAGACGTTCATCTCTTTAATGTGAGACAGTTTGACTTTGCCGCCGTCCTTTTGAAAAACAGAATATCTAAGAAGAATCTGACGTAAAGAGTCTCAACAAAGGCCTTACTTCTCATTGTCGTAGTACAGCTTCCCGATGGCCCACGCCACAATTATAGGGAATGGTATACCTGTGGAAAAAAAAAAAGAAAAAGACAAGTGACAGACTCTTCTTTCATCTTTCTCTGCATTTCAGATCACAAAACAGCACTCCAGGGACGTCACGCTGCCGTATGAAATCCTTGTCTCCGTTTTCAGCACCAGCGCCTGCCAAGCTCTGTCAGAAGCGATTGTTGCTGGTGTGCTCTGACCCACAGATGCAAGCCAGGACCTGTCACCATCCCAATATTTCTTTGTGAATGAATGAAAAGCTGGACTCCGGCTGATGATAATGCAGAGTGATCGGCGGTTTTACTGACTTATAGCGGCGTAATAAGGCAGTCAAACAGCCGTTACTTACATCTGGATGACACTAACGGCGCCATGAAGGCCCTGCCAGCTGCCGCGTCACACGTGTAAGTGTCACGTCTCTGGAAACGCTCCACTTCATTAGCAATACGCTGCCATCAGTGTAATGTTAAACCTCAGGAAATCCAGAGTGGCGGCCCCGGATTGGCTGAAAAACGTCATTTGTCTCGTTGTTCTCGTCCTGTCCAAACCGCTCTGCCTTCACGTTTCTGCTCTTCAAGCCTGACTCGCAGCTAAGCGAAGCAAATAAAATTTGATCTTATTTATTTTTTCACAGCCCTCCTGAAATGCGCTGCCATCCCCTCTTCACACGGAGGCTTCACGCTGCCCTGAGGGAAATGTAATCCAGCTGGCACAATACCCCTAATCTCAGCAGCACATAGTTCAGTCTGACAGCGTGAAGCGGGCGTTCGGGACTCCTCACCAATACGTTTCCCAGCTGCCACGAGAAATCCTGCGATCTCCATCAAGACCACCGCTCGCTCCCATTGTTGGCTGAATTTGTATCTGACCTTCAGTTTGTTCTGCTGGAATGAAACTCACCCAAACTGACAAGACCTAAACCCATAGTTCAGCATCATGGGGAGCAATTTCTCGCTTTCTCACTGACAGTTTAATAAAAAGAAATTAAACCACTCTCATGTCTGTGCGACAGTCACTCAGCTAGAGCCAGGAGGTGATTATCTTAGCTTAGCATAAAGAGGGAAACAGTTAGCGTGGTGCTTAACTCCCCATAAAACCACATTTTGTCCCTTTTACTCTCCTGATTGTGGACAGATTAAACAAACAAGACACCAAATATGAATAATTGAGCTTCAGAGGAGATGGCCGATCTTCTTCACCTTTAGGCACAATCAGGCTAACTGTTTCCCCTGCTTCCAGTCTTTATGCTAAGCTAAGCAGCTGACACACAGACATGGGAGCGGTATCAATCTTCAGCCGACAAATAGGCGTATTTCCCAAACGTGTGACGCAGTGCAGGTGGTTCACAGAGAAACAGGAAGTGTACGCACACCAGCCGATGCAGATGAACATCCACTTGCGCAGCTTGTCGGTGGAGTAGGTGAGCACGATGGCGGTGTGGAGGTAGCAGCCTTCGCCAAACATCCAGAAGAAGTTGGTGGAGTGGAAATAGTTGAAGGAGGCGGTGACAAGACGGCACCAAACCTACAAAATCAAACATTTCAGTTTCTCAGAAACACAATATTTGATCTAAGTGCAAAGCTGTTTTACAGGTTACCACAAATTATTCAAGTAACATTCAACAACAGCAGGCTGAGAACAGCTTCTGCTGAGCTGTGGTCGTGTTCATTTCAGAGCTGAGGATCCTGTAACTCCAGAGGTCAGACAGAAACTGGACCTCTGCAGCTCCTCTTGGCTCTGCTGTCAGGCTTGAGAAAACCCAGCCCGGGAGTGCAGACCGTGGCCAATCACAGGCCGTTTCAGGGACAGGGCAGCTCTCCAATTGGCTGCTGTACAAATGCATGCATGCGTGCAGCGTTGGACACTCGTGATGCATCCTTTGCCTACAGCTGTGCATCGTGTGTGTGTGTGTGTGTGTGTGTGTGTGTGTGCGTCACAGCTGCCTCTGAACCCGGCGGCGCTCTGCTTCGGGGGGGGGTCTTAGGGGGACGTGGGTCGTGTCAAGGCTCATGCTGGCCCTGCGAGGACGCGGTCCTGCAGGGCGACGCCTCTTTCTGCTGCTGTTGGGACTGGTGGGTTTGGTGGGAGGGGCTTTTCACCGCTTCCATGTTCTCTGTCTTTTGTCATACAACACGATGCAGCTGATAAATGAACGTACATGCGACTCAAACGCCGTCACAGTCACCAAATCAACAACTTCAGAGCAGCGTGGCGCTGAACCACAAGACGGCTCTTTGTCAGCTTTAATTCAGCACCTATGAGGCTGAATCTGAAACGTCCTTGAAGGCACCACAGAAGAAGAAGTTTTCAACAAACCTTTCGACAGACAGGAGGGAAAATGTATTATTTATATTTGTCTGTGTTTCAAAATACTTCAGATATTCGTCGTGCTCCACCGCCACAAAACATTTTTTGAAAGAGGAACAGCTGATTTGGGTCATTTTTAGTGAACACAAACAGGTTTGAGAGAGGCGAAACAATTTCATAAAACCGCCGGCCTCGGCAGTTTCTATCAAACGTTACCAAACAGGAGGAAACAGCATCTGTTGGGACTATTTTCAGCGGCGGATGAATCCACGTTTGGTGCTGTAGTGAGTGTTTGAGGCAGCAGGACGGTGTGTGTGTGTGTGTGTGTGTGTGATGCACTGAACTGTTAGCCGTTAGCATTGGCTGCTGGTTCGGTGCTTCGTGCTGTTCGTGTCAAACATCAACGACGGGTTCGTACCACGTTACTCTCGTGCACCTCGGGGCTCATGGTCAGCTGGACGATGAACCAGGTGGCGTTCCTCAGGATGAAGGCGGTGATGAGGTTCCAGTGGATGATGTTTCTCAGGCAGCGGATGCTCCTGCGAGACGAACCGAGGAGAAAAGACTCAGCGCCAAAAACAACAGGATCCCACACTGAATGAATGAATGAATGAATGAATGAATGAGCAGAGAGGTGACCGTGAAGCGAAGCTCGCTGCGTCTCTCTTTAAACAAAGACACTGGACCCTCAGTCTTTAACTGTCCGTCCACTCTGAGCTCAGGAGCAGAAGACGTGAGCATGAATGATGACGAGCTTCAGCCTCGGAGTCGCGTTCAGCCCTGATCTAACATGAAGCAACATTTCATTCCCATGTTTGCTCTCTTGTTTGTGTCATGTCCTGAGAGCCTGATGTTTTTTTAATGCTGTAAATAAATCGACCTTAGGACACAATTAAAATCTGCTGAAGCGCCTCAGAGCGAGCGAGCGAGCGGTCCAAAATAGAAGCACAGGAATGAACGGCCGCGGTCGCCGTAGTGACGGCCTGGTTTGTTGTCACCAGCTGACGGCGTCATCGGCGAGCAGAGGCCGCTTCTCCTCCGCCAGCCGTCAATGACGGGATTCATCTTTTAGCGTGCATCAAGTCTTAATAGGTGTCACTTGCGCCGGCTGTGTGCTGACTGAGCAGACGAGCGCGAGCCAGAATTTTCCGGCACATTTAGAATTATTGCAGCTTTTCACGTTTTTGTCAAGCGTGCAGCTCCTATAGAAAACACAGGCTAATTAACAGCATAACAAAGACTAATTACAACATTACACAGAAGTACATAAACCGCCTTCAGGGTACAAAAACATGCACAT
The DNA here is from genome assembly GCA_037975065.1 of Chaetodon trifasciatus. Classification (NCBI taxonomy): domain Eukaryota; kingdom Metazoa; phylum Chordata; class Actinopteri; order Chaetodontiformes; family Chaetodontidae; genus Chaetodon; species Chaetodon trifasciatus. The sequence goes on along the minus strand of JBBMOE010000047.1, from coordinate 4,707,034 downwards.
TTCTGATTTATAACGCACGTTGTCCCACAAACAAGCGGCTAATGTCCCCGCTGTGTCTCACTGTTGAGCTCTGGAGCCTCCATTAGCATCACAGAGGCAGCGGCGCTTGCCGGCAGCACTGAGGGAGGCTTTCAGTCCCATTCATTACTCTGTGTGACCTCACTTCCCCCGGCGTCCCGCCTCTGGGGTCGGCACGGTCGGACGTGGTTTAATTAAGCAGAGACATAAACGCTCCTGGAGACACGTCTTTGTTAAAGACGCAGAGAAAGACATGAAAAAAGGATGCGTCTCCGCTGTCCTGCGAGCTGAAACCACCTCCACTACGTCCAGTACAAGTACCAAAGGTAAAAGTACTTCATTATGCAGAACGGCTCATTCTGACTTCTATATATCTTATTAAAGGATGAAGATGACTGAAGCATTCATGTGTTCATCGCTGCAGCTAAATCTGCAACAACACGTCAGAATTTATGACTTAATTTACGTTTTGTGTTGAATAACGAGCTGTCAGATAAATGTAATGAAGTAAAAAACACAGTACAAGTACCTCACGTGAAAGTACTTCATTACATTCCACCACTGGCAGTAACTCACCTGACAGCATCTAAACTTCTGTGATATTATTGTACTTATATCACTGTGTTTTAAGGCTACTGTGTCATATATATTTGATAATCCTGTATTACGACGTGTTACTGCATCATGTGTACACAGTACGTTACTCACAGCACACACGTAGAACTTCTTCATATCATGATATATATGTTGTATTTATTATGAGGCTTTATTGATCCCTGAGGGGAAATTCAGATCTCACAGCAGCACAGAGACACAATGAGAGCGATGAGCGAGATAAACAACATAAACAATATAATAATGTGATCATAATAATATCTTAAAAGAGGTCCAGCAGAGCTCCTCTGGCAGCCGTGATGAACGTACACAGTGTGTGGTGTCAGTGTGAACGATAAGTACAGACAGATTAAGAAATAAAACAGAAGCAGATACATATGTGCAGTATATTATACTGCACTGCAGTATAATATTGCATATTATGCAATATACACACAGTGTCTGGGGATAATACAGTACTATGAAATATAACATAAAGCAGTTTTTCAGTCATCAGGACTCTTTTTTAACGTCGTCTTTCTAAGTTCTTCTTTCACTCGTTTCCTTCAGACGGCCGTCGTGGTCTCTGCTGTCTCTCAGTGTCTCAGTCTGTCTCTGTGCTGCTCTAATATGAGAACTGTCCCTCAGGGATCAATAAAGTCTCATCTTTCATAAACTCAGCGTTAAAAAAGCTTTTTTTCTGTGAAAAATGCCTCAGATGACTCATTAAAACATTAACGCATGTGATCGGAGGGACGTCCGTCCTCTCAGACTGTCCTGCTGCAGGACTGAGACGGGTCAGAGGACGTGTTTGGATCCGGCTGAAACCTGGTGTGCACTTTAATAAGAGGGTGACTGAGGTCTAATTTATTAATGTCTTCCTCTCCTGATCTAACAAAGGGTGAAGGTGAGCGGTCGTCTCGGTTGTCCCTCGAGCTCGCTGAATCACAGCCTGACCGCAAAGACAGACGCACGTCCGGCCTCCAGCGGAGACAGCGGAGCACAAGCTGAACCATCTTTATGCTCTTTAGGTTGTTTGACTGACGTCTGCAAAACGTCTCCAGACAAAAACTCACGAGGAGAAAAATAATAATAATGATGATAATGATAATTACTGACGCTCGTTCGTCTTCCTTTCATCACAATGAAAACAGGAAGTGGCACACTGATGGCTGAGAGCGCCTCCTTTGACATCCCATGATGCATTTCAATGAGAAACATCCGCACAGAGCTCAGACATGCGCCATCTGAAGATGAAGCTGAGGAAACACTCAGCAGTTTCACAGATTCTGGGTCAGTTTCAGATGAGTGAACCTCTTTACCAAACTGTCAATGTGGATGACGCCGGAGCGCCCGGCGCTCGCGTGCCGAGGACGCCATCAAAGGACGCCACCAGAGGAAAACCCTGCAGCTGGAGCTTACAGTGTGATTTCTGCTGTGCTTCGCTCAGAAACGTCACCTCACAGAAGCTGCTTCAGTGATTTCAGGTGAACTCTCCTCTCTCTCATCCTCTTCTCTCCTTTCAGTTCCACAGCACTGAACACGAGCGTCAACCTTTCCTCCATCCCGTGGCGGCGGCGGCGGCGGCGGCGGCAGCGGCCTCACCTTAACTGGTCCTCGCTCTCATTAAACAGTGAAGAAGTAAATGCCAAACTCCTTCGCTCGGGTCATTTCCAGCCCCCCCCACAAACACCGGCTGTTCATAAACTCTAAAACTGTCCTTTCACGCTTTTCTCACCCCTCTGGAGTGTCTCGGGGATCGATAGCGGCGCCGGCCTTGAGGGCGCTAAGACCTTTCTCTCTGTTGACTTCAGTGTCGGGGAAACTCATCGCACCTCCGCCGCTCGTCCCAGCAGGCCTTCGCTTTCTCCGCTCTCAGAGTCGGGTATATTATTCCCGTTTGTGGGGAAATGTGCCCTAGTTTTTGCGGGCGCCTAAACCCCTTTACATCTGCGGGATTGAGATAGCGAACGCTTCATCCCATGACCAAACGGTTTGTGAATAAGAACGAGAGGCGCTTTGAACGAGGGATCTTAGCGGCACGGACGCTTCTGTCACATCAAGGATGTCTTTAGGATTACCGGCGGCGGCGGGACCAACACTTACCTCAAACACAAGAAGAGGAAGAAGGCGACGAGCAGAGCCACCATGGAGATGCAGTGACCCAGGAAGTTTATGATGACGGCGATCTGGTAGTGCATCTTCCCTTTTTTCTGCAGCGAGGACACAAACACAGGATGAGAGCAGAGACCGATGGTGTTTATTTTCCTTTTAGCAGAGCCGACTCCTGCTGGGGGTCTTAACGGGGACGAGTTTAGAAACTTTAGAGTGGGGGGGGGCACAGTTTTAAAGAAGCAGGAGTGAGCTGCACATGATTGACGGCTGAACCGTTTATTCAGTTCAACGAGAACAAACTTCAAACATTCAGAAGAAGAATCGGAGGGACAATCCCTTTTATTGGTCACACAGCTACACACACACACACACACGCCATGCAAACTGGTGAAACTTGTCCTCCGCCTCTAACCGCTCCTGGTCGCCTTCCTCCACGGCAGACCAGGAGCGGTGGGCCACCTCCTCTGGTCAGGTGGTGATCTTCATGCATGTTTTTAGTGGGGGTGAACACGGGGAGGACATGCAAACTCCACACAGAAAGACTCTTTTTCCTCGAGCAGCAGGCACTGAAGACAAGGTGGAGGACACGCCCCCCACAGTGGGAATCGAACCAGGACCTTCTAGCTGTGAGGCGACAGTGTTACCACCGTGCCACTCTGATATCTCATGATATCAAGAAACAGCAGCTATAAAGTCCACAGACATGGACGGATTATGAGACAATGAGCCCACTGACACAGACAGAGACCCCGCCAGACCCCCCACAGCAGAGCAAGACGCCCAGACTGAACCAGTCACGCCTCTGGAGTCATGTCCTGTCTCTTTGTGGTTGTTTTTTGTCTCTTTGTGGTTGTTTTTTTATCTCTTTGTGGTTGTTTTTTTTCTCTTTGTGGTTGTTTTTTGTCTCTTTGTGGTTGTTTTTTTATCTCTTTGTGGTTGTTTTTTGTCTCTTTGTGGTTGTTTTTTGTCTCTTTGTGGTTGTTGTTTTTTGTCTCTTTGTGGTTGTTTTTTGTCTCTTTGTGGTTGTTTTTTGTCTCTTTGTGGTTGTTTTTTTTATCTCTTTGTGGTTGTTTTTTGTCTCTTTGTGGTTGTTTTTTTTTATCTCTTTGTGGTTGTTTTTTGTCTCTTTGTGGTTGTTTTTTGTCTCTTTGTGGTTGTTTTTTTGTCTCTTTGTGGTTGTTTTTTTTAATCTCTTTGTGGTTGTTTTTTTGTCTCTTTGTGGTTGTTTTTTGTCTCTTTGTGGTTGTTGTTTTTTGTCTCTTTGTGGTCATTCTTTGTCCTCTGTGGTTGTGTCTCACCTCTCTGTCGTCATGTTGTCTCACTGGTCATTTTGGGTCTGTTTGTGGTCGTAGTTGCTTTGTCTCTTTGTGTCACTGTAGTCATGACGGTTCTGGTCTTTGGTCTGGACCCAGTCGACCTGGTCATTGATCCATCCACGACACTAAGAGTCAGCCATCACCCTGCAGGTCTCAGGGGGCTGTGGCGCCCCTCTGGTCCTGGTTTTGAGACACGGCTCAAAGGCTGATGGACGTGGACGACCCCACACAAGCAGCGTCCGTCCACATGAGGCCTTCTGGGAGCTCGGCTGCAGCTGCAGCTTTTCCCAGCATCTCCCTGTGAATCTGTGCCTGTAAGTCCACTGTCTGACTGAAATCCATTGTGATCGGATTTTCCCCACACTACCAACAGTAATCTGCGCTGTAAGTGGATTTATGTAACCTGCTGGTGTCTACGCCGAGATTAAATGTGGGCATGTTTAATCCCTGCAGCGCCCGCCCTCGGACGTGTCATGTTTCCCATTCACTTTATTTTTGGTGCAGCAGCTCCAGTCTTGAAACCTTCCTCAGTCTACGGTGGACCGATGACGGCGTGAACGTGCATCGACTCGTATGGCGGTTACAAATGAGTCACGTGAGCGTTTCCCGCCCTGTGGCTGAGCTTTGATTTATGTTAGACAGCTGTTCTATGGGGACAGATCTGGATTCCTTCGAGTCTCCTAACACAATAATCACGTCGTATCCACAGTAAAGAGCCTCGATCGTGGCTGTAATCACTTCAAACTGCTTCAAACCTGCTTTGAAGCACCACTCACACCTCAAGAAGCGAGACGCTGAGACGAAGGCAGGATCCCGTCTCTGAGCACAGCAGCACAGACGGCTTCAGGACAGACAGGAAACGTGCACGCCATCATCCCCGTTAGTCCGTGTGAAGACGCAGAGCTCATGGAGGGAGCAAGGGGGGGCAGGAGGAGGTCATGACGCTGCACTGAATCAAAGCTCACGTCGTCTCCGGCTCGCGGCTCCACGTCACACCTCTCCCATCTTTTATTTAAACAGTATCAGCTTTTGCCATTAGAAGCTTTGGGGCCTCACAGGTTAGAGAGGACAGGTTACAGGTAACAGCTGCTCCCAGGTCTGCCAGACTGTTCAATCAGAGTTTGGGTTCTCATTAGGATGAGAGGACGGTGGCCCGGAAGGCTCAACTTAAAGGTACACAATGAGGAGTTTCCTAAAATGAACAGAGCTAAAAGGGAAGTTTCCAGGGGACAGTAAAAAGTGACGAACACACCTGGAACAGGTGATTTGCTGCCGTGGTCATAAAGTTACTGAATGATCCATCAGTGATTTTGGAAAATTGATCATTTTCGTTGATTCTCATGATCCAGACATTATTTTGGATATTTGCTGTTAGCATTAGCCTTTTGCTAATTACTGGTCTAACCTGAATCATGTAATCACAAAGTTTAACGTAGAAAACTTCCATTTGTTTATTTCTATGAAGTGAATTAAGAGTTTTTTTTTTTTTTTTTTACTAATTTCTGTGCTGAACACGTTTTCTAACTTCACTTCTTTTTCAGCTGCAGTGTGTTGAGCGCTCCGGGCCACCGTACAGGAGTCCTGACGCTGGTTTCTGGTGCACCTGCAGCCTCAACGCTGAGTTAGAGAGGAAGCCTTGAAGCTGATTAACGTCCGCTGTGACAAACGTCGAGTGTTAAACTGACCGTGTGAAACCGTGTGCAGCAGAAATCTAATGGAACAAACCAGTTTCACACATGCTGGACTGCAGTCCACATTCTGCTCCAGAAACACGTCGTAAAGTTCAGCCGGAGCTAATTTGAGGCTTCAGCAGTCTGTTACAGGAACCACGTGAGCGCCGCCGTCCTGGGACTCGTATCCGTGTGGTCTGACTCGCGTCCCTCTGCTGCAGTAAAAGACATTTTTTCACCAAACATGGACTGTAGGTTTTGTCCCCGTCTTTCACAGCAGAGCGATGCTAAAAAGGGACCGTTGGACAGCAGGAAGGATTAGAACGATTACAGATTGAACGATCGCTCCATCAATGAGCATGTGAGCAGGGACACACACACACCGGCTGACACACCAGGACGTAAATCAAGGAAACGAGAGGTTTTAAGGTGGACGGCGGCGCTGAGCCTGAGGAGAGGGGGTGGACGACGGGAGGATAATATAAGACCCGCCCACCGCCGGTGCTGCAGGAAGTGACTCCCACAGGAGCCCGAAGCAGACCTGACTCACTCTCCATCTATGAGGAACAACAAAGACTCTTATCGGGTTTTTGAGAAAATAACCTCGAGAGCGTCCTGAAACCAAAAGAGGATTTTTCCCCTCAAGCAAACTTCCCAATAAGCCTTTGATCCACATAGTTTCTCTTCCCAGTGGGACCACTGAATATCTGGTTCAATACAGGCTGAACTTTAAAGAGAAGCTCCTTCCGCCCGCCTCCTTTTCCCACGCGTCAATCACGCCGCCGCTGCCACCTGCTGATTTATTTCATGGCTACAAAAGGAACAAAATCAAAGCCACATTTTTAAAAGGTCAGACAGTCTCTATCCGTCTTCTGCGCCGATCGATTGGACATCAGACTCAGGGAGTCTCTGGGAAACACTAAATGAAAGGTCTCGGTCCTGGCGCTCACAGATCTATAACGTATAAACGAAGTGCATCTGGTGAGCTGAGGGACAGGCCGACACGCCTCCACACGTGAGACAAAGACGCTTTACGTTCTCTTATTGTCCAGAAATCTCATGAAGAGACCTGAATCGACAACCAACTGACGCCTTGAACAAACACAGAGCGTGCCTCCCAAAGCTGATAAAACTCTGAAAATATGGAAAACACATCCTTCATGTTCCTTCATCACCACACACACACACACACACACACACACACACACACCGCGGTTTGCCTTCACTGGGACGAAGAGTCTGGATGTCGGCTTTAGGGTGAGACGAGGAGATCTCATGTCTGGAGGCAGTTAGCTTAGCATTAGCACATTGATTTTACACTGCTGCTTGTGTATTTGTCACTTTGGGCAGGCTAGCTTCCAGTCTCCATGCTAAGCTAAGCTAACTGTTGTAGCTTCAGGTCTAGCACACAGACATGAGATGCAGCTGAATAACACAGGTGAACATGCCTGCTCTAAATACTCTCTAGAGCACTGAATGTGTATTAATCCGCAGCTGAAAATAGTCCCCGACTACGACATTATGTATTTAAGACTTGAGTATGAAGACTTGGGCTGAGGGCACAGACTCAGAGCACTGAACGAACGCTGGTTTGCTGAGCAGAAGGCAAAGCAGCACAGGAAGATGGACTGATGTGAGACAGGAAACCCTGCTGCAGCGTCGCAGCGTCGCAGCGTTCGTGGACGCTCAGGCCTGAATGTTCAGCTGCAGCAGATGGTCGGGTCAGACAAAGACCGCGTCGCGTGTTTCCATCATGTAATCTCAAATTTTACATACAATAAGTGTTTCCCTGTCACAGCCTGATTCAGGTCAGCCTGTTCTGTCTGAATGCTTTGTCCTTCGCTCCATCCTAATTAAAATAAGCGCTCGCCACCATCACATCTGCACATCACAATGCAGCGTCCAGGTGGAGGCGGAAAAAAAAAAAACAGGCCTGCGACGTGAATGGATGAAAATGTGGAGCACAGCAGGAGCGTCACGGCGGCGCTGCTGCTTTCAGCCAAACATGACCGACCGCGTTTTCTTCTCACGTCGCTGGAGGACGGCGGCGTCTAGAAAGCGGCGTCTCTTTGGCCAATTTACAAAATGAGGCACTTAGAGAGCGTTCGAAGGAGGGAGAGCTGCGGGTGGATGTGCAGCCTCCGTGTCAGAGCAGCCAGATCCTTTTCATTCTGAACATCCACCGTGAAGCCGCATCCTGCGAGCGACGCCGTCGGACGTTTCGTTGTACATTCGTCGTGTTTTTAGTGTTTTTTATGGCTGCGGGCTCCGAGCAACAAACCCTGAATCAATATTTACTCTAAATAAGCCTCCAGTCGACCTGCTGCACCATCCTCCACCTCTAACCTCGCTTCGGTGTCTGATTAATGTGTGTTTCATGCTCAGAGGCTGTTTGTGAAAAGCCTCACTAATCAGGATGCACGCACACACAGGCGCACACACACACACGCACACACACACACACACGCGGATGTGTTACCTCCTCGTGAAGTATGGCCTTACACATGGAGTAGTTCCCCTTCAGCGCCCACGTCCCGTTCGCCAGACATTTCCTATAAACATTATCTGCAGAGAGGAAGAGGAGAAGAAGAAGACAGAGCTGTTATCAGCATGTTTTTCACTTCCTTTCTTTCAGGATGTGTTCGCTCATTTTTCTGCCTCCTGCTTTTCGGCCTCGCGTCCGTGACGATGCACAGAATGTGGATTCCTGCTGGATTCATAGTGGCACTGTGACCTTTAGCTTCTTTGAGACTAATCGGGAGAGATATCATTAGAGGAAGTCGTACAAGCTGAGACTTTTCACACGTTTGCTGTCGGGACAGTTTACCGCCGTCTGCCCGCGTCCGGCATCAACGTCCAGCGTGTGCTGACCCACGATGCACCTGGAGTCTGCTGGTCGACCGTGTGGGAAAAGCAGGGCAGCGAGTTCTTCACATCAACGTGAGCCGAGACACAATTAAAGGACACATTTTTAACATTTCACCCTTTGAATCAAAGCAGAGACTCAGACAAGACGCGGTCCACCAGCGTGAGGACGTCCATTTCTCTCATTTCTGCACACTGCTGGATCATATCAACCCAGAGAGTCGGGGGTCGCCGTGAAGCTCTGACAAGTGATGAGTGAAATTACATTTTCCATGCAGGGCTGCAGCGTCACAGCACACACAGGACAGAAGGGACATAATCTCCAACAAATTTCACATTTGTCATTTCACATTTATTATTTCTTAAGATGAAGGAAATGAAATCGTCAAACAGGACACTGTGGAGCTGAAATACTGCAAATGAGGCAATTTCAAGTTGAAAGCAGAGAAGTCTGAGGTTTTAACTGATGGTTTCTCCTCAGCGGCCGTCCGCAGAGCCGCAGGTGAGGCTGGATGAAGCGTTCAGGAGCTCCAGGTCCAGAGCTGACGCCGCGCCGCGTTCAGGCCGGGTTTGGAGGTTTATCTCATCGTCAGGAAAGGTTTCCTGTCAGCGAGAGCACGCACGACGTGTCGGCCGTTTAATCGCTCGTCCCGTCCCGAGACGTCCTCCTCTGAGCTTTATGGACAGCTCTGACCCGGCGCCGCGGGCGGGTCGACTCGGGTCGTTACACAGAAGTCCGTCGCTGACGCTCTTGAAGCTGCGATGTTTTTCTGTGCGACGGGAAACAGTTTGAAATCTGTCAGCCAGCAGAAACAATGACACATGAATGAAACGGAGCCCTTGTTTGCGTCCGTTTGACGGGTTGCATCGGACAGACGTTCAGCCACAGAGCGGCTCGCTCGTCATCAGGTCGCTTTTCATCCACACTGAACCTTCAAAGCAACATAAAAACACCTAAATCTCTAACGAGAAGACGTTTGATGCACTGGTTTGAATCAGACACTCAATTTGTCCCATTTCGTCCAAGACTTTGATTTATGACCAAACAGCCTCAGCTGGACTTTATACTCAGTGCTAATTAGCAAACATTAGCATGCTAACAGGCTGAAGGTTGGTGTTAGCATTTAGCTCAGTACAGCCTCACTACAGTCCTGCTAACGTCGCTAAAGGATTTCAGTCTGAACTGACTCCACCTGTAAAGAAGAAGCTGCATCAAAGGACAAACCTGCCATCACGACTTCAATACGTCCATTTAGAAATGTCCTGATGTACCACCTGTATCCTCACCAGTGTCCTCGTGGCCTGAGATGGAGGCTGATGAGCCCAAACGCATGTTTTAATAATGAGGGATTTTGAGGAGGGTAAGAGATGAGATGGGATTGGACTGCCTGAGGGCAATAATGTGCAATGAGCTGAGTAAAAATAGCATGTTGACGGTGTAAGAGGACTGTCATCCCCAATCAAGATTACCTCGCATGTGATATTCCCTAAACCCCAAACGCAATATCCTGCAGAGCCTTAAAATCTGTCTGTGGAGAATCGTGTCAGAGTCAAAAGTTAGCAGCGATGAAGTTCTGTGAAGGACTGACTCACGGCGTGCACACGCGTCGTGCTTCTGTCCACGTCCCGAGTCCAGACACGACGGCGAGCGGCGAGCTTTTTGTCATTATCAGACCTCAAGCTGCCTCATTTCTCCAGAGGAAAACATTTTCAACAATCAGAGCTGTGACAAACTGGATTTTGGCCCAATCTCCTCATTAAAAACAAACATTTTCTCCCATAATTCCCTTCTGTTATTCAAGTCTAACGCACATGATGCTGCATGATGGGACAGCTTTCCTCTGGGTTCATGGTGGCAAACCATTAGCATGAATTACAGTCAGAGCACTGAAGTGACCTCGTGAAGAAAAGCACACATTTAAAAAGCAAAGAGCGTTTTCTTCAAAGACGGTTTACACACCAAACGTTAGCCAATCAGAAGCGTCGCAGCAGAGGTCCTCAAAGCTTTCATTTCGAGACGCTGGAGCCTTCGAATCAAGCCGAAGGACCTTGAAACGACGTCTTTCTGGCGCTGACCACAGACTGATTTATGGCTGTTTCTAAAAGAGATGTTTCAGAACGGGGAGCTGACGTCTGAAGTCCTGCTGATGGCGTCCTCCGTGTTTTTAAGCTTTGCCTGAGAGGAGGTGGAGGAAGTTTTCCAGCTGAAGCACATGAAGGTGGATTTAACACACAGGATGCAAAGAGCTGAAACATGTGAGAGGAAAACTGAGAAGAACGGACGAAGAGCCAGAGCTCAGCCGTTCACACGTTCACACGTTTAATCCTCACATAAAGTGAAATGCAGAAACCAGAGTTCTGGTTTCTTCTGGCTTTGGGGTACTTCTGTGCTGGAAGCAGAAGAGCTGCCAGTTCAGTTTCCTGTGAAGCCGTTTGCTGTTCAGCAGTGAAGCATCTGCACACAGCAGCGTGCTAAGCTAGGCTAACCACCTCGCCATCTCGTCTTTCTGGGACAGACAGCGAGTCCCTGAACGTGGACTCTGTCCCGTAACGAGCTGCTGTAAAAAGTGAGTGAATCCTGCAGTAAGTGGACAGAAAGTGTTGGGGGGGGGGTCTACGGCGGGACGGGGGCCAGGTCCTGGAGCCTCTTGGAAAAATCCATCGTCCTCTCACCTCATTAAAACCACACTGAGCAGCACAGTGCTGTGAACGCAGCGCACACACGAGGCGAGTTCACGCCGAGCATCTCCTCACTGCACTGCAGCGCCCCCCCCCCCCCCCACAGGAGCGAGCCTCTGAAAGCACCGTAAAACAGCGTTTGAAGGGTCACGAGCTCAACGGCCCTGAAATAGCCTCTGATTTCATCCAGCGACGGCGGCCAAACTGGAGACGTGCCAGAAGTTCTATTAACGGCACGCAGGTTCGTTTCTGGAGCGTCACAGAGGCTCACGGAGGGTTTCACTGTTTGAAGACATGTAGCACGCAGCACTTCTAATCTGTGCTTAGCGACCACCATTGTTGCTCCTGGATGGGGTAAAGCCGGCGCCGGCCGTGCCAGCCGCTGAGTCCTGGCGGTGGAAACAGGAGCTGTAGGTGCGTGTGGATGGAACACTGGCAGCGCTCCAAGGCCGCGCTGAACCATCCTCCTTCATCTCATCTGCGAGCGCTGCAGCCTGCACACACACCGTCAGTAACACCGGCCGCTCTTCAGAGGGTCCCGCGAACGCAACGCGGCTCGGATTTGACTCTGACCCAAATTTAGTCACGCTTGCTCAGCAGTTCAACACGTGGGGTCAATGGCTGCAGCGAAGAAGCGTCTTCCTCCTCTGAGAGCGGGAGCCAATTAGAAAGCAGCAGCAGCAGGAGGAGAAATAACTGAATATTTGCACTAAATCAGACTTTTTTATGCTCTCCTGCAGAGCAATGTGAGCTGTAACACGATGCGTTTACTGCCGGCCGCCGTGCGTGAAGCTCTCACTCTGAACTGATCACACTGTGGGACCAGTGGCTCATCGAGCAGCTTCCAGAGCACATCCAGAGCGTGTGAAACACTGATTTCAGCTGGACATCTCTGCATGACGTCCACACGGAGGACATCAGTGTCCATGTGCAGGACGGTCACTCTGGAACAAAATAGCGACGTTTGCACCCAAACAAAAACAAAAATATCACCAAAATAAACCCTGAACGAGCCGATGATTGACGTGTTCACGCTCCACTGGACGACTTTTTATCACTCTGAAGGTCCAGTGTGGAACACAGCGTTCATCAGCGTGTTCAGCAGTCACCTGAACAAAGAGTCGTGTTTTTACAACCTTAGAACGAGCTCTTTATATCACCTCGCAGTCCGCCATGTTGCACTGCCATGTTTCTACAGAAGCCCAGAGAGGACAAACCAAACGGACTCTAGAGAGCGCCTTCAGCGGCGTTCAGCTGCTGCAACCACCAGACGTCACTAAATCCAACAAACTGGAGCTTTAAAGACTCGAATCCAGACCAAAAGACATCTCAATCGAGTACTTTGTCGGAGTATTTGTACAGTGAGGTATTTGTACTTCAGTGAAGGATCTGAAAGCTTCCTCCTTCGCTGTAAAAGGGGAATGAATCACGGCGTAAGTCTCTTCTCTCTCTTCCACAAACACAGCTCTTCACTAACGACTCATAAATCCCGGAGTCAGACGGCAGCTGCTGTCTCCACGTCTCCCGACACCTCCTCTGAAATAATCAGGAGCATTCAGGTGAGCAGCCGTACCTGCGCTCCCCGCTGCTCACGGAAACGTCGGCCGCCACCTCGTTTTCATTAGAGGAGAAACTTGTTAAACTCGTCCAGGCTGGAAACTGGAGCAGCTCCTGAGGAGGCGCGGGCGGTCCACAGCGAGGGGGAGACGTGCCAGCTTTCACAGGGGGAGTGGATTCTGGCTCGCTCCTGTTTGGTTCTGCAGAACGAGACACCTCCAGGGTTTGAGGAGGACTGCACAGTCTGTCCTGGAACCAGGTCTGAACGCAGACGACTAATCCACTTTCCATCTGACTGAACTGGAAACCTCTGCCAACCAGTCAGGTTCCAGTTTACACCCCCGTCTGTCCACACTCAGAGGACATCACTGATCTGACATGTCTGATTCCAGGTAGAGACATGCTGTCTTCACTTAGAGACTGTTTGTCCAGAGGAGTCCAGTGGACTGATGGAGGGACGACGATCACCTGAAGATCAATATCAGCTCAGCCAATCAGCTTCTGCTGGACTACGACGCCTCAAATAAGGACGCTGCTGCAGAGAAGCTACAGACTGTGAAGCATGGAACGTGTTTCATGAGGTCACAGTGACCTCTGACCTTTGACCTTTGACCACAAAATCAAGTCAGTTCATCTTTGGGTCCAGGTGAACGTTTGAGCTAAATTTGGAGAGGTTCCCTCACAGCGTCCTGGAGATAACGAGACTGACCGGACGGACAGGTGCGCTTCTTTTCCACACCTGCTCGTCTGATCAGGTGTGATGTGACCCGTCTGAGCACGTTCAGGCATTAATATTCAACAAACGCTGCGTCGATGCGCTGCCTCTCTTGTGAGTGAGCAGGAGGGTGAGCCGGGGTGAGGGGTCGTGCCACCCAACCGACCGCCGGCACATCTCTAAATAACACTACACCCCCCTCCTCCTCCTCCTCCTCCTCCTCCTCCTCCTCCTCCTCCTCTTTGACTGGTGCAAGACCCGACAACTCACAGCGAGTCAGAGAAATGGGCGTGCACGCACGCGCTCAGTCACACACGTGCACAGACATACAGATGAAATCCACAGGCCCCCTCTGGGGACCATTAAGGGAAAGTCAAGCTCGGCAGCAAATGGTGGAGGCCTTTCCGGGCGGAGCAGCCACACAGACAGCCACGCCAGGCTGAGTCACCGGCCCGGGGGAGGGCGCGCGGCGCCGCGGGCGGCCGTCACCATCCAGCGGCTGAGCGGTCTGGACGACGCCCCCCGGACGTCCCCTCCTTGCATATGTTTGACAACACGCCGTAAATCATCTGAGAGAGCATCAAACGCATCGAGGAGCTGCCATGATCAGCGCCATCAGCGCCATCAGCGCCCGCCGCCCAGTTAGGCTCCTGGATCGGTGCTCTGATCCTCAGACCTGAACTCGTCCACACGTCAGACTCTGTTTGTGTCTTCTTCTCTCAGCAGAGTCTCTCTGCCGGCTCACAGTGAGACGTTCTCAGAGGTTACGGTGGTGTTAATGATGGCCGCCATCGCCGGCTTTGACCGCCTGATGACCTCACAGGCCGACAAACTGCTTTAGAGTTTGCTTCTTGTTCCTCTACTTCAAATACTTCATTGATCATTGTACTTCTTCTCTACATACATGTGCTTTTTGACCTGCTTGGACAGACTTAGATGAGGACATCAGAGCGGGAAGATGTCACATGTCTGAGTACTTTTACTCTGAAGGCTTTCAGTACAGTTTCCTGATTATACTTTTACTGAAGTAACACCTTCAGTGCAGATATTTTCACATGTAACAGTGTGGTATTGGTACTTTTACTGCAGTAAAGCTGAGTACTTGGTCTCCCGTGGTAAGCCGCCTGCTGTGAACGCTCTGTTGTAAATAAAGTTTTGTGTTTTTGTCGTCAGCTTGATTTAGTGTTTGTGAGCTCACGCCGTCATGTGATCAGAGACAGGGACTCTGATGTCCTCTCTGGGTTCACAGTCAGAATGAAGGTCTCTTCGCTCGTTGTAAACCTCGTCCTCGACACGTCTTCGTCTTCGGAGTCGAGCTGCAGCTGAAATACGTCCAGATCTTCGTCTTTTTCTGCACCGGCGGCTCAAACGAAGAGGACGCCGCCTCGTCCTCTGGACCTGAACTCTGCAGTGATCTCCCTCTGGACCTGAGGACAGCAGCTCCATCACTCAGGCTTTTAAGAGCCCACTCCAGACTGAGCGCTCTGCCTCTACCTAAAGACACTTATTACTGTCCCATAGTACCAATACTACCAATACTACCAATAGTACCTCTACTACCACCACGTCCTCTGGTTTCCTGTACTGCGACTAACTCAGAAACCTTGTGACACACATTTTAAAAATGGTGCCTCCCTTTGCTTTGAATGTTCAAAATGTTCTTATTCGTGAGATAAGAGGTCTGAAAACCACAGAAAGTATTAGTAGTATATAGTAGTAGTAGTAGTATTAGCAGTGGTTGTGGTAGAAGTCATGATAGTAAAAGTACAAACAGTAAAAACTTTGAATATGATGTTACATATTATACATAAAAACTGCTGAATGTCCCTTCTACTGTTTCCAAAATCAGTAATAGGTCAATAAACCGTATGTACTGTATGTACTGTATGTACTGTATGTACTGTACATACAGTACTGTATGTACTGTACGTACTGTGCATACTGTATGTACTGTATGTACTGTACATACAGTACATACAGTACATACTGTATGTACTGTACGTACTGTATGTACTGTATGTACTGTACATACTGTATGTACTGTATGTACTGTACATACTGTATGTACTGTACATACTGTATGTACTGTATGTATCAAAGTGTTTTTCCATCTCTCCCACAGCTCGCTGTCCTCGGCTGCATCACGAGCAGTTTTAATCTTTTAAGGAAATTTACTTGTTAATTAAAATAATTGAATTCCTGTTTTGCCCCTGAGCACAGTGGGGGGGGGATATTTCAGCCCTGAGCGCTGTCTGCAGGCTTCTCTCACGCTGAAATCAGGGCAAAAACAGACCATAAATCACTGCACGGCGAGCCACTTTCAGGCTCTGTTCAAGGCCCAAAAAGGAGGATTTTAAAATAAAGTGTTCAGTGTTGCTGAAAGTTTTAGGTTTCAGTGAAATGAGTCAGAATCAGTTCGTTTGATGCTGAAAGCAAATTAAATGTTCAGAATGTTTCTTCCTTCACTACTTTGAGTCTTCCTCTCAGCTTTGGACTCAGGGCTGCTGACAGACTGACGGGACAGTCCCTCGTTCACGGTGAGGAACGCTGGATGTTCCTCGAACGTGTCTCTGGGTTTGTTTTGAAGCTGCGCTCGTGTCTCTCGTTGACAAACACAGTTTGTCTGTTGTAGGACACAAATAAAAAGATGAACTCAGACGATGAAACGCGCCTTCGTGCCATCGAGCGGCCGCTTTGCTGCACCTTCAGTGTTTCACTCATTATTCCAGGACAGCAGAGTCCAGACGAGGCGCTCAGACCTCGTCTGATTGGTCATTTTCAGCTGCACTGAAGCGAATCACAGAGCGACGGGACGCCGCCGCCGCCGACTGGACGAGCTGCTTCAACGCCCCGACACACAGGCTGATCTCCACATTCTGCGGTCGCTGTTTGGCCCGAGGCCAGTACTTCATCGAGTACTTTAAATCTCAAGGCAGGACTTTTCAGCGCCTCCACCAAACATGGACGCTCTCACAGCACGGACAGCGTTTCACATCCAAACGATAACGAGGAACATGTGCGACGAGTTAAAGCGAGGCGCCGCAGCCAGCCGCTGGAACGAGACGAGCTGATGGTACTACTGCAGTAGTGTACTCTGCAGTAACCTGAAATACTCTGAGAAAACACTACAGCAGTAACCTGAAATACTCTGAGAGTACACTACAGCAGTAACCTGAAATACTCTGAGAGTACACTACTGCAGTAACCTGAAATACTCTGAGAAAACACTACTGCAGTAACCTGAAATACTCTGAGAGTACGCTACTGCAGTAATCTGAAATACTCTGAGAGTACACTACTGCAGTAATCTGGAAGTCTGAAAAAAACTTGTAAATCCTACAAACTGGCCCTTTGAACGTGTCGCAGTAAAAGTACTCGGTGAAGCCTCATGTGATTGGCTGACAGTAGTTTCTTCACTTCCTGTCGGTCGAGCAGCAGCTGGTGACCAAAGCTGCGGAGTGACTGTTCAAACGTGTGGTAGTCCAGTTATTAGACGGGTCCCTCAGTCAGTGAACAGCAGCACCTCTAATAACAGAACCGACCGGCCCGGCCACATTCCCACCGCTTCAAACGCCGCCGCCGCCGCCACGCCTCTCCTTCAGACGCCACGGGGAACTTCTGTATGAGACGTGACATGATGCTGCGAGGATGACAACACGCTGAATGTGCATCCTGTGTAACAGTACTGCATGAAACCAGCCATTCTACAGTACTTCTACTCTTAATACTTCAAGTACATTTAGCTGATAACAAGTCAAAAACTCAGCAGAACAGCGAACTACTGCTCCAGATGAGACACATGACAGAACAGGAACGTTCCACAGAACGTCATCACATCTGTGTCAAAGAACCGCAGTTATCAGTCAAGACCGGAACTCCTGTCTGCAAACAAACAAACAAACAAACAAACAAACAAACAACAAACAAACTGACGAACAAACAAACAGACTGACGGACAGACGTGTGGTTCATGTCAGCGTCCATCAAACAGCTTTAAAATGAAAGATAATGGAGTATTCCTACTTTGTTTTATTATTACTTCGACTGAAGTAAACGCTTTGTGGTCCTCCAGAAGGACGACGCTGAACCAAACCGAACCGAACCGAACCGAACTGAACCAAACCAAACCGAACCGGATCAAACCGAACCAACCCGAGCCAAACCGAGCCAAACCGTACTGAACTGGTCTGAACTGGTCTGAACCGAACCGGACCGGACCGGACTGGACTGACTGCTCACACTAACAGCTGAGATCTGCAGACATGAAGTTTGTCTGAAGTCTCCTCGTCTGTCCACATCGCACAGCTGCAAAAACCTCGTATCTCCACTAAAACATGTGGAGGTGCATGAAGTCAGGAAAAATTACAGGCATTTAAAGTTTTTTTACTGTTAGTACTAAAGTACTGCATCTAAGTGGAGATTCAAGGTACTTTACTTTCCAGATCACTTCATTAAATATTCAGTGTCACTGATGAAACAACACAACATAAAGTTGTTAAAATCAACTCAAATGCATCAGAAGTAAAAGTACACTCATAAATACACGATGACTGTAACTCTATGAAAGGAGAGTACTTTTACTTCTGATACTTTAAGTACAGTTTTGCTTTACTTCAGTCAGATTCTGGATGCAGGACTTTTAACAGTATTTTTTTCATTGCTACTTTTACTGAAGTAAAAGGTCTGAAAACTACTTATAATCAATAAAATGATCAATTTCAAAAGATGCTAAAATGTATCAATAAGATAAGAGAAATAAATGTGAAATTTAAATGAACGTAAAAGTGAAAACACTGATGAAGAGGAAGCTCGACATGCAGCTCAGAGCTCATCAAACGGCTCATTTACTGTCTTTTATGTTTCCTCCTGTCTGTCAACACGTCCACGCTTCTGCTCGTATCAAACACCGTCACAAAGCTCAGATCGACGTAAATCGATCGATTGACACCACGTGACGGTCCAATCAGAACAGGAGGCTCAACAAACAGCAGCAGCAGACAAACAGCGGCTTTAACACAGACTCACCGCTGACGTCTCTCAGTGATCCGCAGATGGAAAACACTCGGACAAAAACGGCGTGAAACGTCCACAAAGGTCCAGAAGATCCACTGCAGTGAAGACATTTAGTCCAGAGCGAGAAAAGAATCCACAGAAACATGTTTTCTCCTTCACATCAGCAGGAGACGAGCTCGTCTTCAGCTCCTCCTCTCTGCTGTCCACCATTACAACTTCCACAAGCTGACGGCGGCCATCTTGTCTCCACTTCCTCTTCCTGTCTCAGGGTTCAAATGAAACTTCTCTGACCAATCACGAGCCGCCGTACGAAGCCTAGCAACCAGAGCGGCCAACGACAGGCTGAGTGGAACAGAAGCTACTCCTTCTCTTCTTCTGTTTGAAAATCGAGCCAATCGCAGCCGAGTTTGCAGATGACTGACGCTTTGAACAGCCAATGAGATTGTGAACACGCCGATCAGCCACTGAGTGAATATTTACAGGCCGACGCCTCAAAGCAAAGAGTTCAGAGGTCATCTGGGTGTCAGAAATGATGAATATGATCAATGACCTCAATGTGAAGATATAGATTCCATCAATATAAGTACTGATATTTATGTAGATATAAATAGAGTTCACTGGTCTTTTTTTGGAGGAAGCCTGGATCTACCATTAGAGGAAACATGAAAATATTCAGTTTCTGGGGTGCCGTTATCAGCTTTTATTAAAGATGTGGAACGCTCCAGAAACACCTGTTTGGAACATTCCACAGGTAAACAGGCTCATTGGTAACAGGTGAGAGGATCATGGTTGGGTATGAAAAGCTCAGTCGTTCACAGAGGATGGAGTGAGGACTGATGACTGGATGAAGGAGATGAACACATGAACTCATTCAGACACTTCTATGTATTACTATACCATGAACTTTAATGTCAACAGTACTTCCCTCTGAAGTGCAGTGTAGTAGAAGTCTAAAGTCTCTTGCACTCAGTGTTGAGTAAATGTACTTGAAGCTCTGAATCGGAGCCGTTTTGACTGTTTGTTCTGTTTCCTCAGAAACTTGATTGTGAAACTTTAGCAGCCTTGTGTTCTCATTAAGTGCCATTCAGGTAACAGGATCCTCACAAAGCAAACCATGAGTGCGCGACCTTGAAGAGAACGAGTTCTGAGCCGATGAAGACTCTGAAGGTCACCGTGTTTTTCTACCTCTGAAACACAAAAAACGCTTTTGACTGAACATTCAGCCCACGAAACAACAGCTCAGGTGTCAGGGCTTCATTAACCCTTCTCACGTCATCAGTTAAAAACATCAAACGTTTAATAAATTCATGCTAACGTTCACCTTCAGGCTCCGTGCGAGCTCCAGGCTTTCCGATTCACTCATGATATCATGGAGGATTTTAACATTCAGTGAAATCCCCACTAAATTCTCCCAAAGTAAACATGTCATCATCCTGATCCTCAGCCCGTCGTTCCACGCTGACCTTCGCTGCTAATGTCAGCTGATGGCCGGTCTCTTTCAGGCTTTTAGGCTATGCTTGAATAGAGATTATGTTAATCCTGAAGGTGAAATGAACCTCGCAGTGTCAAATTACTGGTGAGCTCCGGCTGAATTACAGCCCGGCTCGCTCGCTCACTCTCTCTCTGGTGGCTCCTCGTGGTCTTGTGGGGGTTTTAGAGTTTAAATTACCAGGAACACACTGGCTTTCATCTCCTAAATTTACTTAATTGTGTTTACTGTATTTCCCTCTGTTCTACCTTCGGAGTGCCGCAGTGCTCCATCACAGACCTGAGATCTGTGTTTGAGCAGAAATGCTGATTTCACTGCTGATTTCTGGTGGATTTCAGACCTGACTTTAAATAAATAATGGCAGTTATTATACATCATCACCATGAAAACATGAATTAGACATGAATCTGATGAATTTAAGGACCACTACACTGAACTTTAAATCCTGTGCTTGAATTCTGCTTTTGAATCATCAAAGCTGTGGTTTCAGTCCCATTAGCCGCCTCATCATGTTATAATTAGATCATATCAGGTGATTTTCATGTTGTTCGACAGCCCTTGGGTTGTTTTCAGCTGTTTTGCGCCCTGATAACGAGATGAGGAAGAGCTGAAGGTCTTCCTCAGTCACACAGGATGAATTTGCTTTTATTTCCTCACTGATGCTGTGGAGGATATTGTCATTAGTGTGTCAACATTGTGCTTTTAAAGCCGTGTGACGTCGCTCTGTTGGTCCAGGAGCAGCTGAAACAGTTCAGACGCTTCATGGACACAAAGTCACGCATCACAACGCGTCGCTATGGCGATGAAGTGGGTAATAAAGAGTTATAAAAACCTTCAGTGGCAATATGGCTGAAATTATGACTGTGGACGCTCGCAGAGACGCTGACACGCTGATGTTTAGCAGGTTTACTGTTTACCTTGCTTACATCTTAGCTTAGCATGTTAGCATGCTAACATTAGCTAACATTAACATTAGCACAGCTGAGAGCAAATATTTGCTCAGATATTTCATGAAATATTACACACAAACATTCAGCTGCTGGCGGATCAAGAGGAAGAGTGATCAGCGGAGTCATCAGCGGCTCTGTGGCTAACGAGTACTCACACTAATGTTGTCGTGAGTAACGAAATGCATTTTTGCAGTTCAAGTCATTTATTTATTTAGACTTTGAAAAAATCTGTTACTGTGAACCTCATTTTGACATTTTGCTGTTTATCGTAACATTTCACTGTATTTCCTGCTCAGCGGCAGCGTCTCCGAGTCTTTCTGGTGGACGGTTTGTTCATTTGTGGGTGAAGGGAAGGAGGCCGTGACGGTGAACTCTGCTGGGTGATAAGTGTCTGTCAGCTGTGAGGAGCTCCACTTCACATCTGAAGAAGCAGCTGCGAGTTAAGCACCGCGGCACAACACTCAGGTAGCTTCGCTGAAATGCGAAAGAAGAAACAACATGTTGTACGTCCTTGTTAGGTTGTTTGCACTGAGGCCTGGATGCCTCTTGAGTTCCTGTTTACTTCTAAACAAACGTATTAATGAAGAGCCGTGAAGGGGATGAGAGGGTCGGACAGGCTGACGGACAGAAGACCAAACCAACATGAACGAGGAAGCACACAGCTTTCATGTGTGGTGAAGCGGCAGGTGACACTGAACACGTCACTTTTTACATGAGTCATGTTGTCAGGGTTCATCCTCTGAGGAGCACGAACGTCTGCAGAGCTTCATGACCATCAGTCCGACAGATATTTCAGGACGAGGTGTTGAAGCGATCGACTGTCAGACCGAGAGGAGATCCATGGAGCAGATGTTCAGACACTGCAGTGTAGAAACAGCTGATCATGTTTCGAGGTGCGTTTGACTGACAGTTAATTAATGAAGCGCCACGGCGGACATTTGTCTCCGGCTCTCCGGCTGGTTTGACGGACGGCTGAAGCTTCTTCTCTTGTCTTCTCTCCATCGAGCTTCTCCTTCTTCACGCTGTATTATCTGCAGTCCTACTTTGTGTACACATCCTGAGCTTTTGTGTGTCTCTCGCTAATTTGTATGCTCATGCTAATTTCTGTATACACAATTACGTAAACAGGATTTGTCCTGGGGGAGGACGAGTTGGGCGGGGGGAATCAAATTAAATCTTGTTTTGAATCTATTGTTTGTGTCTTTGCTGGCAGCAGCGTGGACTTACTGGTGGTGTTGTATCTGACGCCGTAGAACATCTCTGGACAGGGTCGCGACACCATCTGGCCGGCGCTGCTCCTGGGCCAGCAGGTGCCAATGCCATCGATGGAGGTGTCACAGTAGAGTCCCGGGCCTGCAGCGTGAGGACAGACATGTCAGACACAGACATACATTCCCGGCATGGCTCAGGACTACATATAGCCATGCTGAAATTCTGACAATGCTCCAATGATGTTGGCAATAAAGCGGCGAGCTGAATGAGCTGTTTGTGTACACGAGCTTTAATGATGGCTCCTGCGCCGCGCCGCGCCACGCCGCGCTGCGCTGCGCCGAGCAGCGTCTCCTGTGGCACGTCGCCAAGTCTATTTCCAGCATTGCTCTTGTCTTTGATGTTAGTCCTAATATCTGAGCCCAGATCAGACTTGTCTCCCTCGTGGGGTATTCCACAACAAATCTGCTTTGTAGTAACTGTGGAGGGAATCACTTCACACATCTGAGAGGCAACGTGTCCGACTCACCGCTCCACTGACCCGTGGCGTTGCTCAGGCTTTGGTTCCAGGTGGAGGCCAGAGACTGCACTGCAACCCAGAGGGAGACCGTCATCAATAACCTCAATCCTTGTTTGCACGCTTTAGAAGAGGCTATGAAAATCTCATTATATTCAGCTTAACAGCTACAAAGGGTGAGCATTAAAGGGCAACGGTAAACACTGGTGACAGACCTTTCCCCGAGCAATAACAGCACAGTAGCAGCAAATATGAATGTAGACGTGCCCCGAGGGTCAGGCTATTATTTCTGTAATAACTTAAGAAGATTTACATCAAAAGATCCGGAAATAAGGATGTTCCGCCGGGCCAAGTTGACACTTTGCTTTAATGCCTTCAGATGCTTTTTAACCAATGTTTTCACACCTGTTTGTGGTGAGAAGATGAATGAATCTCAGCCAAATGTGAAAGGAGCTCAGAGGACTGCTCGTCTCCTCGAACGCCTCAGAGCACAGAGAACTACGACTCCGTCACTGTCGGTTCTTTAAACCACAGAAACGATCTCTCGCTTTACTCGAGAGCTTCTTCCTTCATCTGACCTTCACAGAAACACTCCACCAGCCTCACACAGACGTCAGCTTAGCAGCAGTGATGTGACTGAACTTCAGTGATTTCGCTTCGTTGCTTTAACGACGTCTGAGTTTGTGTCAGGCTTTATATGTTTAACTGGCTGAACAAGAAATCCATTTAACTTCTATGAAAACTATTCAGATGATCCATTAATTTAAATTGTTTAATCAAGCTGTTTCTCCACTGTGAGAATTTGCTGCTTTTCTCTGTTTTGAATCACTGAAAACTGAATATTTTTTAATAGTTTTGAACTGAAATAAAGACATTTAAAGACATCAGCCTGATCCTGAGGACACGTCTTGGACATTTTTTGCTAGTTTCAAACATCAAATACATTAAATGAGAAAATAATCTGCAGAACAATCCAAATGAAATGACTCGTTAGCTCTGTGATGAATAAAACCAAATGATGCTGGAATATGAAAACAGCAGCAACAAGGTTTTAACATCACATGAAACTGAAGGCACCAGCTGACTTGTGGACTCCAAAACTGTGATTTGTCTCTTGATTTGACATTTCAAAGACTCAATGATTAACCCATTAGTCAAAGCATGATAACTATAATGAAAGCGCTCGTTAGCTGCAGCCCTGCTCTGCACGGACGAGTTCAACCCCAGCCGAGTCATCAGAGAGCAGCGTGACAGCATAATAACACAGCACACTGAGAGCTTTGTTATTAGTCTGTTATGAGCTACCTGGAACATCTTTATGAGAATCCCCCGAGGCAAATAACAAGAGGATCATTCCTGTGACTTTCTGCATGCTTGTATGTGTGCTGACTGGGTGTGTGCTGCAGTTTCAAGTGCTTAATAAGCGGCTATTACTGTACTGCTGAATTCTGCACAGAAAGGAATAATTAGAAAAGACATGGTGCCAATATCCACAGAGAAAGTTGTGATTGAGGACGAAGGTTTGGCGTTTAGTGATCGCAGCCAAGAAGAGACTGAAAATCAATTCAAGCTCAGCAGTGCAGCAACAGAGAAACACTCAGGTTGGATTGTGTCGGCCTTAAAGTGCCTTTAAAAGCTTGTAACAGTGTTTGTAGTGAGCATCCAGCTGATGTTTGTCCTCAACTTACATGAGACGTTCCCTGACAGCATGAGCAGGGCTTCACATGTCAGATCCGCTAACGAGCCGGAGGGCAGAAGGCTTATGACGGCACACACCTGCAAACACAGAGATCAGGCCCAATCAATGGATCAAACATGTGACAGGACGTCAAACACGACCTCGTCCGGCCGCCCGGATCGCTCATGTTCCTTTAATCCCCTCATGTGCAGATCCGCAGAATCCAACTAAAGACTATGGGTGCCCTTGAGCAGACGATGCATGAATTAACAGCCTCTCCTCATTTAATGCACTTTGTAGTCTGTTATCATTTTTCTCCGTCAACACTCCTTTATGTTTACAGAGCACAGGATTGAATCAGACATGAAGGCGCAGACGCTGCTTCCTGCTTCGTGGAGGCTTTAACGCTGACATGGACGTGTTTCTGTTTGTGCATCGTGTGCGTGGTTGCAGTCAGCCTACTTTACATGAGTGCAGAGGGGAAAACATTAAATAATGCACATAATTATGAAAGTACAGTAGGCCTCTCAGGAAGGCTGCCTGTGTGTGCTGGTCTCATGTGACAGAAGTACCAGCATGTTTCTGCTTGTTTCTACCACAATAACAATGTCAGACTGCATCTGCTCTATTTACTCAGCAGCGTGTCAGAACTGCTGGCTGAACTTTGGCAAATGACACCTTATTAATACCAATATTTGCGAACGCATGTCAATTAGCACGTCGTCCACACACTTTGATCTCAGCTCCTCTGGACGAGTGAGTGCTGGAAACTGTCCCAAGCAGGAGGATGAATGTGTATTTTGTACTGGTGACATCTGGAAACCAGTGATGCACCGGCAGCGTTCCAGCATCTGTCAGCTCTGTTTTACAAGACGCAGAAAAGACCTCAGAAGACACAAAACGTCTTTTTTTCTGTTTGGACTGAAGCGGCCTCTCTAATTGACCCAAACTAGGTTACATGTCTGCAGTCAGCTGAGCTGGAGTGTGGACTGTGGACACAAGAGGACGGATACGGTTACCATGAAGCCGATGTTTCGTTTCCTCCCTAAATAAAACATCACTTTCAATAATGCATCTGAAACGGTAAAATCTGCTGTAAATCCTCTTTAATTTGTCGTTCTTGTGTTTGAAAAGCTCGTTCATACCTGATGGTTACAGCAGCGTGACACACCAGCAGTGTGTGTAGTCCCATCATGTAAAATGACAGAGCGGCCCAGATTTCCTGATGGCTCGCCGTTCACGCTCAGCGAGTCCCGGGCAGGTATCAGAGCACGCTCGCCTCCCGTCCGCCTCCCTCCACGTAATTAAAGCCCAGTGAGTGACGGCCGCGATGTAAACGGCGGGATAAAAACAGCCTGTAATGCTGCTAATGTGATCTGACCCTTGATCCTTTACTTCAGTAAAAATAGTGATAGAGCAGTGAGAACAGGCTGAGAGGAGGAGCCCTGCCTTCATGACCCGGAGGACAAGTACTGACAACACGCACTGAGTGAAGCCTTTGCCTGGTGATCTATGAAGGACAGGTTTACTGACGCTGAAGCGCTGATGTGTGAGCTGTTGTTTCTCTCTGTAACGAGTCCTGGACGCCTCATTTGCAGAGCAGCAGGAACCTTCAACACATTCTTCTTTCCTTTAAATCAACTTGTTTGTCAGATGTGTCTCTGCAGAGCTGCAGCTGAACGTTCCTCTGCAGCCTCGTATTTCAGTTTTACGTTTAGCCTCACTTATCCTGCTCTGAATCTCTCAGGGTGTGACAGAACATGACCTGGTTATCAAAGATGATCAGGTGACTGATCACCTGTGCAGGGGCGACTTTTCAGTCTGTGCACTGAGCTGCACTTTTATCAACGTGACACTTTCCTCATTATTTCAGCCTATTTTGGAGTGTTTTTCCTCCATTATACAACATATTTGAGTTCCGTCTCCTGTGGTATTTTGTGCCTCGCTGTGCTGCAGGAAGGTCTCGACAGGCTTGAGAAAAGGTTCGACCAGCAGCGGCTGCAGAGCTTCGCTTCACCTGTAAAATGTCACTGAAACGAACCAAAAGGACGCTCTGCTCTCATTGTTCGCTGCAGCACAACTTGAAACGAGCTGATCTGCATTGAAAGCAGGTTGAAATATTCATACTAGACTGATTTTTCTCCACTTCTTTAAAGAGAGGCAGAACTTCCAGGACTCAGACTGAAACGACTGGATGAGAGCAGCTTTTTCATCACATCACACGTCTGCATGAAAAACAAGCAGCACATGCAGCCAAGTGCAGCTGATTCCTGCCATGGAGTAACGAGTAACGGAGCATTAAACAGCCGTGAGGGACAGACGCTCAAGTACTGCGCTCACGCACAGATACGGGGTACTATTTAAACTTCATGTTACTTCACATGTTTACTTCAAAAAGAGCAGCGAATCAATAATCACAATCCAGTCACATTATTGTGAAATGAGCCATTCTGAGTACTTTGAGTGTTTTAGTACTGCAGTACACGTTTGACAGGAGTAAAAGATGAGCTGGGCTTTAGTTAATGTACTCAGTTACTCTGTGAGCTTGGCTGACATGTGACACGTGAGCGTGGGGCCTCGCGCGCTCTTAAATCACAACAATGGGGCCGCGAATAGAAAGCAGGGCTTTGAGAGGAGGTTCAGAGGATTCTTGGTTATTCTTAGTGCAGCAGCTCGCGCACACAATGGGGAGGAGGTGGATGAAGTAATTCACCTCAGGCATCTGTAACAACACCAGCATGTCCCCCTCAGTGCCGAGGACACCGCGGCACGGATCCCTTCAGATGACTCATCTCACGGAAGCTTTTGACACTCACGCGCCCTCCTGTCACTTTCTTCACTTTTCTTTGGTGATTCAAACGAGCACGAGAGCAGGAAGTGAAAGCTCGCCGCATTAACACTTTTTAATCTCCAGTGTCCCAAATCCGGGTTTCTCAGCCTCAGCCGTCACTGGGTGTCGGTTCTCATCTTCAGCCAAAGTCCCGCTCCGTGTCTCAGGGTCTCCTGCTGCAGCCGCAGCGCTTATTGTGGTCACGGGGAGGGAAGGTGGACAGAAAGTCTCCGTCAGGATTACTGTCCTGACCCGAAGCCTTCACTGACTGCTCCTCTAGTTTTAATGGATGAGAGGTTTTTTAAATAGCTGTGAGACGGAGACAGTATCTAAAACTGACATCTGGATGGGCTGACACTGTTAAATCCCCGCGCATCAAGATTACTCTCAGTGAAATCCGCCAGAATAAGACAGAATAAGACAGATCTGCTCGCTTTTATTGAGCTATTTTAATTAAATGTCCAGAGCAGAGGCGACGGCTCAGAGCATGAAGCCAGAGCGCGGAGGGCGCAGAACTTACCTCCAGCAGAAAGAAGCACTGGCGACGCATTTCCAGACCTGTCCTGCTCACATCATTTCCATGTGGCATGAGATGTCTTCTTCTGATGGACCAGCTCCTCTGAGACGAACCTCTCACTTCAGCGCGTGAGGAAAAGTGGCATCAGCTCAGTTTGTAGATGGAGGCCAGAAAATGTTGCTGCTGTTGTTGGAAATGTCACTTGTGTCACCAGCAGTCTGTGAGGTTATGATCCGCGGAGTGTCCGCTGGTCTGCAGGTGATGAGCTGTCCTGTCCGTCCGGGTCGGTTTCTCCTGAGGACTCAGATGAAGTCAGTTTGTGTTACCGGACTGGAAACCGAATCCACCTTGGAGAGACGCGCACCACCGACGGACACCGCCGTACCCTTCAGGGCTGGCCCCGGACCAAAACTGCTTTTCCTCGGCTGGTTTCGTCCGCAGGTTACCGGAGCTCTGCCAGCACGTCCCGCCGCTTCGAGTCCAGCCTGTGAGTCCTGCGCGGAGCCGCGCTGCTGGTGCAGACCGTCTCCTCGACGCGCCGCCCACGTTGTGCCACTTCGTCGGGAGTGCGCGACGCAGCCGAGGAATAACTCAATTCTTCGCCGTGGAGTTAATTATGCAACGTCTCTGCGCTGCTCCAGATCCTAATCTGTAATCTCTCCTCAATCTAGACGTCAGTCCTCAGAGAAAGTTTAAGGACGGGCCCCCGAGGGACTCTGCGCGCTGGAGACCCTCTGTGAGAGTCCAGGAGAGGGAACCCGTTAAACACGTGTCCCCGTTTTCAGCCGAATTAGTGCCAGGCCGTCGGTTATCAGGCTGTGGGTCAGATGGACAGATGGTCCCACTGGCTTCGACTCTAAACCACCCTGTGGTCAGTCCGCGGTGACAAAACACAGCACTTACTCAAACACGGAAAACTGATCATCAGCAGTTTTTGTAATCAATTGAGTGGTGTCCAACCTGGGGGTCTGGATCCTCAGTGGGGTCCCAGATTAAACATGTTCGCTCATAAGAAGATTAAAGGGACGAGACAACAAAACAAAATGGTGTTTATTATCAACCTTGCTCTAAGTTTAAGTCATATTGGACCCTTTAAACCCACAATAACTGATGTTTTTCAGCCGCTAGGGGGCAGCAGAAACACACTGCAAACACAACAGTGACAAAAATCTTCATCTTTTAAGTTAATTCTGTGAATTTGTTCCCAAACAGTTTCCTGTTGGCACAGTAATAAATGAGTTTATGAGAACAAAACAGCAGCCAAAGCATCAAAGCTGAATGCCATCAATCCAAAACAAAGAGCTGAAACCTGCTAACATGCTAACATGCTACTATGCTACTGCAGAGCTGGGTTGTATTTCTCTCCTGGTCCAGGGCTACGAGGGACACGTTTCACATAAATCTAACAAATATTGATTGTGGCAGCTTTAACCTCCAGAGCTCTGAATGAGAAAAATATTATTTGGTTGAAGTCAAATTGTTTCATTTTAAGGGGTCAAGCCAAAAAGATGATGAAACACTGCTTTAAGTTCCAGCTTCTCAGATATGATTATTTTCAGATTTCCTGTTTCATATCTTTGTAAACAGAATATCTTTTTGTTTGCTGGTCAGACTGAACGCGTCCTCTGAAGATGTCCCCTTGGACTCATTTCTCTCATTATTGTTTGACGTTTTATAGGCTGAGAAATCAATCAGCAGATGATCTGTTAAAGGGAATAATCTTTAGCTGCCATCCTACTTCTAAATTTGCAGGAGCTTCATCCCTCTGGAGCTCTCTGCGTGTTTAAACCCAAATTAATATTTTACACATCATATCATCAGACAGTATATTTTGCTGACATGCGGGGGGGGGGGGGGGGGGCTCCTAATATCCATACCACTGAGGCTTTGAGTGCACAAAATGCTTCTTGCACACTGCGCTTAAGCTTTCTTTAGACCAGTGACGTGCAAAGAGGCATTATTGGAGAGATGCTTTAATCCAAGGTGACAGTGCCCTCCCCTGAGTGTGCCATCCCGTGAAGTGTCAGGAGTGGCAACAAGGCCACCGTGGCAAACTGGGTTATGTGGTTAGGATACTGTTTCCAGCATGAGCCTGCTCCTTGTAGGACACGGTATACCTGCCAACAGCGCACACACCTGTCTGTGAGACTCGCATCCAGGTGCTGGAAAGTATCTTAATCAAGCTGACAGGTGCCACGCATGCTGTGGTGGATTTGTTTTGGCCTTGTTGTGGATTTTCTGAGAGGCCACACGGGTCTGTTCAGGGAGGTTGTGTAAGACGGTCTTTCTAATCCCTTTTCCTGCAGCTGGAGGAGTTCACCATCAAGCAGGCTGTAGTCCTCCTCCCCCTCCGGCTCTTCGTCCTGCTCCTCCTCGTCTAATCTGAAACATAATTTATTTTCAATCTAGAGATGTGACCGCGTTGGTGACTCTGTGTGCTCTCCGTGGTGTCATGACGGTGTGTGCTGAGGGTCATTCCAGACGCACAACGACGGCAAAGCAGCGTCTCACGATCGGCACTGCGTGTTTCTGTATGTGATGAACACATCGCATCATGACCGCATCCATCCAGAGATGAGAGCGGACCAGGTGATTGGTTCCAAATCAATGAATCGATCAATCAGCTGACAGAAAATTAATCTTCAGCTCTTTCATTAAATCATCTGAAGCATTTATAGAACAGAAGAATGAAAGATTCTCTGTTCCTGTTCCTCAGACGGGAGGATTTGCTGATTTTCTCGTCTTCTGTGATAATAAACTGAACATCTTTGGTTTTTGGGCTGCTGCTTGAACAAAAGAAGCCATTTGAAGATGTCACTTTAAAGACGAATGAATGAATCAAAAGAATCATCAGCAGATTAACGGACAAGAAAAATAATACTGAAAACGTTTGAAAACACA
The DNA here is from genome assembly GCA_037975065.1 of Chaetodon trifasciatus. NCBI lineage: Eukaryota > Metazoa > Chordata > Actinopteri > Chaetodontiformes > Chaetodontidae > Chaetodon > Chaetodon trifasciatus. The sequence goes on along the minus strand of JBBMOE010000047.1, from coordinate 4,676,401 downwards.
AAGATCATTCTTGACCTTGTAAACTGCTGTCAGCACATCAGCTTCAACAGCTGCAACCCACTTACTCGCTATTCAGTCAAAGGCACTTTCATCATGAGTTAACCGTTTACAGCTAACAGTTAACAGTTCGTGTTGGAGGAAAAGCTCCAGCTCTCACAGATCAGAGCAGCAGTGCTGTCAGAGCGAGTCGTCCTGTAAAACCACTCGTACATGAACAGAAATCATAACTTCAACCAGTAACGAGCGAACAGCTCGACTGCCAACGACGCCCAAAACGTTTAGGCAAGAAAACCACCTGGTCAGGTTCAGGAAAACATCACGTCCAGGTTAAAAATTACTCTCACGTATGTTACTAAGTTGAAACAAGTCAACGATGACCTCCAGTTTCACGTGAAGCTGACCACCTCTCCATCCATCCACCCCGCCTTCCTCCACATGTGGACTTTCTTGCTGTTTATACGACGTCACCTGACTCCCTCCTTTACTCCTGTAGTACTTATCACAGCCACTAGAGGTCGCAGTGTAGCCATAAAGGTAAATGTGGGTTGTAATAGCGTATACTTGTGCAGATGACCTTTACGGCCTTTTTTCTGGTGATGGCGGGCTAAGAATATGAAACATAAGGAGGCGGTCGGGTGGTGTAGATGGCTGCAGCAGAGTAACACAAAGACATGTCGGGTCATAACGCCTGTGCTGTCCATCTGCATGATTATGATTGTACGCACTCGTCAGCTGGTCACAGTTGATGAACGAGCAAGTGATTGTGAAGCGTGAATGAAACAGCTGACGCCAATCAGCTAATGCAAGTGTGCCTTCAGAGCTCTGCTTGACCTGACAGTATGCTCCATCTCTGCAGCTTCTGACCGCATCACAGTCTTCATCAGCAGATTGAATCTGCTCAGTGGAGTTTTCCACTGAGGCAGAAAGATGGAGGCATTTGTGGCACATTTCCACACTTTGATTTTTCACATGAGTGTTATTCACCGCCTTCGTTTGACCTGAAATGATCTGCTCACGCGTGCAGCTGCGATGGAGCTCGCTCCATCATGACGACCCTTTCAGTTTGATTGCAGCGGCGAAAGATACAGCAACCAATATTTCTGATGGCGTCAGAGCTGTTGGAGAGGAAATACTGACCCACGACAGTCAGTCGAGGCTGGACTGACATCGAGGCAAAGCAAGCAGCATCCTGTAACGTTCAGGCTCTCTGTGAGCCTGAAGTGAACGTCTGCTTCTATAACTTTAGGTTATATTGAACACATACATGGAGAATATTTGTGTTTATTCAAATTACCACTGGCTAATTGTTAATTGTTAGTGCACAAAAACTCTTTTGCCAACTTCTGTTTTCAAGAATGAGCTTTCATGGTCGACGTTTAAGCCGGAGGAGCTTTCAGGTGCTCAGATTAATGGAAAGTTTGAACGTCCTCATTTCCATGACAGCCGAGTCCGCCGAGGAAGGCCGCGCGATAAGGTCGAAAGCTCGAGAACGAGCGAGCGATAGCGAGATTTGGAGTTGAGATTGTTTTGTGGAAATTTTAAGGGAGTTTTAAATACATCAATTGTCAGCAGGGAAAGTCGCATAATCACAAACTCATTCATCCGATGACTGAAGCAAACTTCAAACACTTTCTCCAGATAGGAAAACTTGTCAAGTCACTCAGCGAGATGGTGACCTAGAAAAATGCATCGGCTTCATACTTAGGCAGTCAGCGGGTGTGTGCGCGTGTGTGTGTGTGTGTGTGTGTGCTGATTCTTGTTTGGAGTCTTTGCCACATCTGTGCACTGTGTCTTACCGGCACATTCAGAGCTGCACTTTAAGAGCTCGCCCAACAATAACAAACACGACGCGGTCCAACTCACACTCTGCAGGCGCAGGCGGGACGGGTGTGTGAGGAAGAAACAAAGACGGCGTGCTGCAGAGAACAAGGGACGCTGGTCCTGCCCGTGTCCTGAGGGAGGACGACACACTGTATATTTATGATGAGCGTGTTTCCAACCGTTACGCCTCCTCTCCACAGATATTTCATGTGGTAAACAATTTCAAGAGTCGGCCCTTGAACCGGGTTTGTGACAAAGCCGATATGAGTTACTGGTGAAGCCTTCAGAAGATGGTGTATTGATTTTATGACAAGGCAGGATGTAGTAGCACCTTCAGAACATGACACGACTCCGTGCATGCTAATAAGGTCTCCTGACAAAGACGGGCTTTGTGCTCGCGTGCACCGCTAACCTTCGCGGGATACAAGTGGGCTCATTTAGAAGCCGTACTGCTTGTTTTCACCTCGATAACTACCTTCATTAGCATTTCTCATCCACATGCAAAGCAGCCGTGACATTTATGTCTGTACTGTAAGGCCAGTGTGGAGAGGAGCAGCGACAGAGCGCAGGATTACTGTGCAGTGGTCGTCAGCAGAGGATGAAACAAACAGCCTTTCATTTCCGCCGCTCTTTAGGGGATTACTTCCTGACAATCATATTTAGGAAAAAGACCTTTGGTTTGTGCCGTTTTAGTGACATCATCATTTTACACTCCTGACATTTTTGGGGGTGGAGGTGGTGGTTGTGTAAGATGATAACAGCACAAATGAAATTGCAATCTGTGCGCTGGAAGAGCTGCCATTGTGCTGTAAGTGTCCAGTGTCGTCCACGTAACAGTGAAATGAGGATCAGGAGCAGCGTGACACACAGGAAGTGTCCAAAAAAGACTCAAGAGACAGAAACACACACAGAAGGACTGAATTCAGTTCGATTCAAAACACAAACACACATACGAAGAAAAATAAATTCAATGTAAAAAAAAATCTAAATATAAAAATACACTAATTAAAATACAAAGAGCAAATAAGAAATAAATAAAGAATAAAGAAAAGATCAGGTGAAATATTTACTGTGGACTTTGATTCAATGTTGTAAAACAATAAAACATGAACGCTGACAAAGGCTGACAGACACTTTTTCCAATAAAATCACAGGAAAACGACGCTCACAGGAGGAAGAGGGCTTCAGTCCTCAGGGAAATGAAGGCCTTCATTCACCCGGACCCCCACAGTGTGCTCCTGTCCTGAATTCATCCATTACAGTAATGAAACCACCAACAAATGGACATGATGCACAGGTGAGTCTCCTTGAACCTTTTCTGACACATCTGCTTCATTTTTTCATCCATCTGCCATCTGTCAATTACTCTTTCTATCTGTGAGGATCAATACTTCTGTGCAGCCATCCGTCTTCTGTCTGATCGTCCACATTTCATGTCTCTTCCTGCTTTTTTCTGAGAAACGAGGCTAAAGCTGTGTCTGAAATCACAATATAACACGAGCAGAAAATTGAGATTTCAGACACATTTAGCATGAACACGAGCAGCTGTGCAGTGGCTGGATGCGTCATTTCCTCATATGTAAAATGTGGAATTGTTAGCAGAAAGTAGCGTACATGCTACAGATGCTATTTTGTTGTGGAAGTTTTGAGGGCTGGATAAATTTACACATTTGGACATTTAGATTTAAGAGTCTAAAGCTATGCTAGCAGATCTGTGAGACTCTGTGCTTTTAGCCAAATGCTAACACTAGCATGACAACATTTTCAACGTTAGCATGCTAACATTTGCTGATGAGCACCGACCAATAAGTGCAGCTGAGGATGAAAAATGACATTTTGGGTCGATGACGGTGCCTGAAGAGGTACATCCTCTGGAAACTGCGAATGTCAACAAAACATGTACCAATCCATCACTGGATGTCATGTTTCACAGGAAGTGAAACCTTTGACCTGCCGCTGATGCTGGAAGAAAAGTCAAGGGATCATGAAACTCATTAGCATTTGTCCTCTGAGGGGCACGAACGAAAATCTCAGAGTAAACCATCCAGATAAGATAAGATAAGATAAGATAAGTGCTGAGATATTTCAGTCTGGACCATCGGCAGTCATAGAGCCACGCTGTGCCTCACAAACTGACGTGTAATAGAAATCTGTTTGCAGAGGAGGGTGGATGCCTTCCTCCAGCAGCACCGCAGAGACCAGGTCCAGTTTGTGGAGAATTGATTGTGTCTTGTCAGCGGTTCTGGTGGCAGGCCTTTATTTATCAAGTGGTTGTGTTCCCATGGACCTGGCAGAGCTGCAGCAGGTGTGAAGGTCAACTAGAGAGTCATATTTTAATCAAAGACCAAGGAGCTAAAAATAAAAGTCCCCCAGCGGGCACCACACTGAGACTCAAGGAGATGTGAGAGGCTCTGTAGTGTACACGTATTAATTATCACGCATATACACTCAGGTTGTTGTTATGCATAAATGTCATTTGGACAGAGTTTCTGCTCAGGAAGCTGTTAGTGGTGAAGAATGTGCCGCAATGCACCTGAAGTCTGAGCCCGGGCCAAGACTGACAGCAGGACCCAACCAAGGCCACGACCAAGTGACGGTCCTGAGAACACAACCCAGACAGGAAGTACTGATGGTGTGTGTGTGTGTGTGTGTGAGTGTGTGTGCGTGTGCGTGTGCGTGTGCCAAGCTTAGGAAGGCATCTAATGTGATTGTTTGTGTGTGTGTGTGTGTGTGTGTGTGTGTGTGTGTGTGCGCACTGTACACATCTTCATGATCACAGTTAGAATAATAATAATAAGCAGTTTAAAGTGCTTTATGTAAAAAAAAATCAAATAGCAGAAAAAACCCTAATAATTGACTTTTTGTCAGCATTTCGTTTCCACTGGAATCCACGCAGACTGTTAATTTATGTTAAAACAGTCTGGAAAAATGAAGACCAGGGACTGTGAGACGGACGGAGGACGACCACAGAGGAACATGAGAGCAGCTTTTGTTCAGGAACTCCTTATTGTGTTTGTCTTTCCAGAAAGTGAAATTCCTGCGGACACATGAGCCAAAATGGTTTCACCTTACATGTCCACACACAGTGTGTGTGTGTGTGTGTGTGTGTGTGTGTGTGTGTGTGTGTGTGTGTGTGTTATGCTGTATGTGTGATAAAGAACTTGGTGTGTACTACATGCAGACTTAATGCTGTAAATTCTGAAATACTGGCATTTATTTACCTGAAATCAGTGGACTGGTATAAAACAAGTTCTCAGTATTTGGCTACGAGCTTTAACTGGCAGCTAACTGGTGATTTACTAAGTGGGGTTGCACCATTAAAAGTTAATAAATGCAAATAACCAGTAAAGATTTCAGTCATGTGTGAATTCCTGGTCAGTTTTCGGGTCATAGCGTCTTATGAAAAGTAGTTCATCGTGAACAGAAAGTCTCTGTAGCATCACAAGCTACGTAAAAACCAGATGTTCAGTTCGGGCTCAACAATATACTCCAAACTTTTGTTCATGTGTTTCGTTCTTCTGTTTAAATGTATACACACACACAGGAATGTGTGTGTTTCATTTAAGTGAGTGGAATTCAATTCATACAGTAATTGATGATATTTGATAGCTAGGCTAATGCTATTAGCTCAATGTTCTGTAATTTGAGGTAAACTGTTATTTTTGTGAAATATAATTCAAAACCTTATAGTTTACATCATCATTTAAGATCATTTTGGTCATTTTCAACCATTTTCAGTAGCTCTTTAAATAGAAACTTAAGACCATTAGCATGCTAATGTTAGCTCTGTCAGTTACTTCAGTCAGCAACACCTGGCAGCTAGCTGGGTTTGTATCTGAAATGACAAATAATTTCTTCCCCAGGCACAGCGTCACAGAGCGCCAAAACACAGTTTGTGTAGCTTTAATTTGTAACAGGTTAGATTGATGAGGCCCAACAGAAATGTGTCCTCATGCCAGTGAATATAATTTGTTCCGTAATCCTCAGGTTCAGCTCTGAGCTCTCAGTATTTGCAGTGGTGGCATCATTGTGTGCATGCATGCGTTCCCATAGAGCCGACATGACGTGACTCTCAAATTAGCATTAGCAGTGAGGGCTGTTGTATTGGGAGAAATCCTGGACATGAACACATCAGAGATGTATCACACATTTTAACCTTTAGATAGTGATAGTGCTGCTACACCTGTGACCATTTTTAGACCCAGCTATTATTTCAGTACAGGCTTTCATTTGTTATTTAAGTGATCTTTGTACTTTAAAACACATGGAGGGAGCTCTGACTGTTTCTGACCTCTGTTTTAATTTGCTGTTTAAGCAAACTCATCATCCCTCCACAGAGGTGAAACACCTCGTTGTGTTTTTGGCCTGAAGCAAACGTATAATTCACAACAGGACGGTTTGATAGCTCACCTCAGCGCTGCAGCTGCTGCGTTCCTGCTATCTCCATTACACCACTTGTTTTTGTGCTCGCAGCGGTGCAGAGGACAAAAAGAAACGGACCTGGCATTGATTTTGTTGTCTATGCATTTTCCCTCTCTCCTGTTATCATCTGGAGGCTGCACCTGATTCATTTCATGTGTTAATTAAAGCAGGAAGTTCACACTAATAACAGCACTTCAAAATCAAAGCAGGCCTCTGGAGAATAAAGGTTTTTAAAGAATGAACAATGGGCAGAGGTTGATTTAGTCCTTGTGTCTGATTAACGGTTCCTCTCTCACATGTGATCAGGTCATGTGATCACCTGAGACCTGCTCTGAAGGTTACCTCGCTTACAGTAAGTAGGGCTGCAGGTCGCTTGATGAATGTGTCTTCATTTTTAGCATAAAACCTTTTTTTTACCCATCAGCTCGTCCTCTGAGCGTCCTCGAGAGGAATTCTCTAAAATTTTAATAAATCCTGATTTTAAATAGGGAATAATTAGTAGGGACAAGGAAATTACTACTTCTGCTACAGCTGGTAGACGAGACCAGAGCGATGATATGATGAGGAGAGTTTAAGGAGAGTTTAACCAGATTAAGAGATGTCTTAAAAGCATAAGTCAAAAGAGATATGCAGTAGTGGAATGTAACTAAGTATATTTACTCAAGTACTGTACTCAGTGAGGGGGCCACTCTGGGCTTTGACTGGTTTTACAAACCAATCAATCAATTGATTAACAGAGAAAATAATCTGGATTCATTCAGAATGAAATTGGTTGCAGCCTCATATAGATACCAGCTTAAAATGAGCTCAGCTAAACCTGTAAAATCCTGCTTTGAGTCAGAATAATCTAATAACATCATGTATAATAACAGAACAGTCACAGGGACATTTTGCTGCACTGATGCTTTTACTGTCAATACTTGAAGTAAAATAGTACTTCAAATGAAGGACATGTATTTGATATGGAGTATTTTTACTGTGTGGTATTACTGAAAATTGCTCCATCTCTGGAAATATGATGCATGGCTTTTATTCTTAAGTTTGCCAGTAGGTACATTTATCTGTCACTTGGTCCAGAATGTCCCTTTTTGCCGTCTGATAAATATAGACCATGAAAACCAAAGTGAGTTACCCACTGAGCTGCTCTGTGTGACGAGTGTTTGTTCAGTAACGGATCGGTTTCCAGCCTAAAGAGCATCATAAGCCGTCACGTGGCTCACAGCAGAGTCACCATCAGCAGTGATTTAACAGCAAGTCAATTTTATTCAAAGCCAAATCAGAACAGAAGCTCTCTGAGGGAAGTTTTCAGATAGCGTCTAGAAATTATGTTTACATACTAATACTGCTGATTTCCATCATGATGTGTTGTGCTGACAAATGTAATCGCTTCCTGGATCATGTTTACTGTCAACATCTCAGTGAATGAAACTGCATTTTGTGAGCTGTGTTGAAGTCACAGGGAGGCGGTCGGCTGGATGGAGGATGGGTGAAGTGAATCCAGGGTTCAGGTCCAGACTCAGGTTCAGACAGTAAGGACACCGTGGTGAAGATGAGGGAGCGATTCTGACTGCTGCTGACCTTTTCTGTCTGAAAACAGACCCTGGTCTTTCCTCGACATTCACCAAGGGCAGTCAGTGCCTGAGCAGAAGCAGAAAAAGCTGAATAGTGCTGCAGTCACTGTGAGAGGATGGAGAGGAGGCTAAAGAACTGAATATAAAGATAATTTCTCCATACAGAGCAGCTCTAGACTGTGCAACACTTCGCAACAGCGTCAAGGAAAAAGTCCCGTTTAACGGGCAGAAACCTCGAGCAGAACCAGACTCCGAACCAGAGCGACCATCTGCCTCAACCAGCTGGGCTCAAAGAGACAGAGACGGAGGACAGAGGACAAAGAGCAGCACAGTGATCTACAGAGACAAAGTAAAGTAATGATAATGACAGTAATGAGAGGAGGAAGCACAATAACCACAATGATGATGATGATGATGATGATGATGATAGGTGAGCAGGTGAATATCAACATGTGCATCACACACACACACACACACACACACACACACACACACACACACACACACACACACACACAGCAGCAGGGGTGTGGAGTCCAAAGCCTGGTGTGGATCATGTCTGCCTGCATAGCTCTGAGCACACAGGGAGGCCACACTGTGATAAGCACAGCTCACATCAAGATTAGAGGTGATGATGGTGGAGAGGTGGAGCTCCTGTCAGATGATGACACGTTCCATCTCACAGGGCAGCGAAGCCCGCTGTCACCGTGACGAGTGCACTGTGACAAAGGTCACCCGTCAGCAGGAAGCGGCTCTCCAGCTCTCCTCTGCCCCCTGCTGGTGGATCGCCGTCCATGCAGGCAGGCTGACAACATGAAGCTCCTGGAGGCTTCAGTGATGTCTTCACCTCCTCAGATCTTCAATCGCTGTGGAAAAGACAAAAATAAAGGAGGTAAGATAGCTTCAGCTCCGTCCTGCCCCAGTCTGCCCAGTCTGCCCCACTATCTGGCAGTCAGGGACATGTTTGACATCCAGCAGTGTTTCCAGTCCCAGAAATCGATCTCCCTCAATGATCTCATTACTTTGCGTTGACACCCGAAGATGGTCCAGAAAAGTAGGAGACAGTTAAGTGTTTCTCAGAAAAATCCATTAAAAAGACATTAAAGCCACTTTCGGCTGTTGGCTGTGGGTCAGATGGTTTAAAATGAGTTCTGTGGCACACTGAAGACTCAACGTGTCAATCAGCTGCTGGAAACATCTGGAACACATTCAGCACCAGACACCATAAACACGCACAATGATCCATCCAATAATGGTAATCCAGTAATCCAGTAGATCTCCACATTATTCTGAACATTCTGCAGCAGAAGTACCTTTAAATGCACGTAAACTGACAAACTCTGTGACAGTTTTGAGGTAAAAAATGATCTTGATGGATGAAGTTAAACGAGTGTTGTTCCCACTTTGTTTTTTATTGATCTGTGAAGCAGATTACTTCACACTGGGGTCTTTGGGGCCCTGAGGGACGGTGCCTGCTTTGCCCAGGCAGTAGACTGATCCAACCCTGCTGTTAGTTTAAGAGGTCGGGCAGGTCCTCAAAGCGTCCTCGGTGAAGACGCTGAATCCCAAACTGCTCCCGATGGTCAGACCAGCACCTTGAATGGAGCCTGCTTCCATAAAATTTTAACATAACTCATAAAATCTTAAGTCATTGTTTATAGGCACAGATGAGAAAGACCTGTTTATGTTGCACTAAAAGCTGGAACATTGTGAGTTATTGTCGTTTATTGTTTGTGTGTTGAGATGTATTATATGTGAAATGCAGTCTTGGAGTGGTAAGTGAAATGGAATCAGGCCGCAGCCTTTAATGTCACTGACCGGAGGGCGTTCACTGGTGGCTGGACAGATGTTCAAACACGTCCTGATGTGCACAGAGAGCTGCTCATGGAAACCTTCTGTATGACTGCTGAGGTGAGGATGCATGAACCCCGCCAGCAGCCCACACACTGAAGACCTTTCACAGCCTGTTCTTCATCCTCAGCACACACAAACAGCTGTTCAGCACCTAATGTACACATCCACCACCAATACAAAATGTAACTGAGTACATTTACTCAAGTACTGCACTTAGATACAAACTTGAGGTACACTTTCGGCTTTTACTGCAGAAGGAAATGTGGACGAAGAATCAACTCCAGCAGATCACATCTGATCTTATCTGAATTTGAATTAAACACAAGCTCAGATTTTACGCTCTGTGTCTTTTAATTCTGTCATTTTTCCATCATTTTCTGAATTATTGCTTGCTTATCCAAAGTGAATAACTCACATTACAACAACAAATCGCTCTTATTTTATACTGAAAATCCTTTCTGCCAACATGCTCCTGCAATGACGACATTTCTGGAGTATGTGTTGTGTTTCCATCTTTTGCTGTATGGCTGCTTAAATTTCACATCTTCAGCGTGGCGTCTGGTGTATCTGCTCACACGGATCATTGCAGCTCATCCTCTCACGATGTTTCCAGAGTTGATCCCGTGCGCTCGGCCTCATGATTCATGTGCTGCAGACAGCCGTTTGGCCTCCGCTTGGCCTTCATTCTTCACACGTTTGATTCGGTCTGAAAGCAGCCTGTTGTGCTGTGGACGTGCCAGAGCGCCCGACCCTGCAGATAACTGTAATGAAATCCACTCAGTCTGACAGGAAGTTAGTTATGATGCGACGTAATGATGCTCGCCTCTGAGCTGAGGCCCACACCTTGACCCTGTGAACTCCATTCAGCCACAGATAATTGAGAAAACGAATAATTTTTCAGTTTACAGCAAAATAGTTTACATTTATGGCTGCTAGTGCACATTTGTAGCAATGGGCAGAGAGGACATTTGGACGTTATGGAAGCAGAGAAATGCCGTAATAATTTCAATTTTATGACTTTTAACCACAACTTAAAGATGCACAGTCACTTTATTACACCAGCTACTGATCCTGGTCCTGTTTTGTTCTATTTATTGTAACTGAACTTATTCTTAATTATTCTGTCCACTTGAGTCCCAAAAATCTGTGAGTTTAAGTTTTTGAATTTGCTTCAGAAAGCTTTGAGGGATTCAGACCACATGAATTCACACGGATGGTTTTCACAGCAAAAAGAGTTTGATGCTCTAAACTCAGTGGATTAAATGTTCATGTGAAGCATCCAGGCACAGTCACATGACCCACTGCAGCATTCAGTGCTCATCTAAATTCTCTTTGGGCATTTTTTGGCTTCCATAGGTCTCCCCTTGGATAAACTTGTCATTTCTGAACCTTTACCACAACAACCATCTGCTTCGAAGCTCAAAGTGGAGAAAATGCTTTCCTCACAGGACTTCACCTCCGTTCATTTTCACCCACAACATGTTTGCAATCTTCTCTCATTCTTTAATGCGTGCCACGTTTCTGCTGCTCGTTGCTCAACATGCGGAGTTTTCTGGAACGTCACATGAATATGTTTGAAAGTGAAGCAATAACAGTCGTGTGAAGGCTCCTGCAGGAGAACAACAGCTGATTGTCTGAGGAGGGAGTTTCCAAAATCTCCATCCTCCCCTGCTGATGTGAGGTTGCTTCCTGATGTGAGAGCTGAGGAATGTCAAGCACAGGCATCGCTTTAATTACGGCGTCAAGTTTCAAAGCCTCTGCGTTTATCCCTGTATCTATGTAAATACGCCACCGGCAGTTTTAACCTGATTTAATATGTTCAAGCAGCATCTGGCTAATTTCCAAAACCCATTTTCTTTATGAAGCCATTAAAAAGACATTAACGAGATAAGAATGCGATAGAACAAATTAGTTCAGAATGACCTGAAGGTAATGAGAGGCTGCGTCTCAGCCTTTGACCTTGATCTGGTTTTCAGCTGTCACACCAAATCTGATGGTTCACTTCAAGACGGTGTTTCTTATAAACCCAGAGATGACAGAGTGAGGGGACGCTTCACTGCACCTCTGTGCTCACCTGTCCACCACCAGGACAGACTGTCTGTCAGGCCAGAGCTCTGAATGACCGTCTGATTGATTGTTTTCTCCCCAGAAGATGAATTACAATGACGTTGATGGATTTTGTCATTTTGTCACTTTCTGACTTTTCCAGCGTCCTCATCAGGTCAAAGGTCAGTTCTTTGGTTTGATACTTGCTAATGCTATTCCCATAATCCTCAAATGTTAGCATGCTAACTTCTGAAACAAAGATGGTGAACGTGTTAGACATTATAGCAACAAGACGTTAACATGTTGCATTAGTCACTGTGAGCATGTTAGCACGTAGAGGTTAGCATTTAGCTCAAAGCACAGCTGTGTGCAACCTCACAGAGCTGTTAGCATGGCTGTAGACTCGTAGTCAAGTTTAAAAAACATTTAACGTTAGCATGCGTGCTAACAGCTAAATGTTGTTGCACGCAAGCTAACTTTCTCTTGATGATTCCACCATAAAGTTTACCACATTCACCTTGAGAGTGTAGCATGTTAGCACGCTAGCATTTGTTAATTAGCACTAAACATGATCTTGGGCTGAGGCTGATGGGAACGCTTTGCAGGTATTTGGTGCCAAACTAAATTATCTGACTGAAACTCAGAGGATCTGAGGTCATCACCAGCGTCATCAAGGTTTATCCTCTGGGAAAACAAATCTTTGTACCAGATTTCATGTCAATGCATCCAGCCGTCGTTGAGACATTTCAGTCTGGACCAAAGTGGTGGATCACAGCTCTGCTGCTAGCATAGCTTCAGTACATCTGCCAATAACGACATCATGTATTCTGTTAAAAAAGAGTGTAAATCCACCTAAATAGGTGCATTGAAATTGTCGTCAGATTTCTGTTTCTGCTTAGTTTCTGTTCATCTTTCAGCCGCTTTGTGTTTGACTTCAGTAAGATGCTCTGAGAGCGTCACAGACGGCAGCTTGGATTTCAGTAATGAATATGAAATACCAGAAAGCAAAGCGGACTACTTTCTAACTATAAATCTACAAACACCTCGCCAGGAATGATATACTTGTGCAGTACGAGTTTTTAATTAAATAATAAAAATGATAAATTGGACCAGCAGCTGCTGCTGTGAAAGGAGGCAGAGAGAAACCTGGATCGATGGGAAACCCAGTCTGGAGTCTGCGGTCCAGGACTCGGTCCTCCTCTGAGTCTCGGCCTGATGTGAGAAGCAGACCTCAGCGGGAGGTTTGACCCACAGCGAACTTCACTTCATCAGACAGCAGGGACATTTTCAGCCTCCACAAACAAACAAACAAACAAACAAACAAACTGTTAGGGTGTGACTGTGAAGACCAAACTCTTAACTCTTTTAGATTCCGTTTTACAAAGCTCACATTATCAATATACAAGCGGGAAAAGAAGTAATACTACACTTAGAAATACTCCACAAATACAAGACCTGCATACACGTCACTGAGGCCAAAATACAGACATATACAGATACATGTACTTATGGTATTTGAAGTAAAACTACTCCTTGTGTAGGCAGTATCATATGATAGTAAGTGGTGGAAAGTGACAAAGTACATTTACTCAAGTACTGTACTTAAGTACCATTTGGAGGTTATTTGCCTTTTATGCTGTTTTTTACTTTTACTTCACTGCATTTCAGGAAAATATTGTATTTTTTAGTACTGCATTTATGTGACAGGTATTGTTTGATTAAGATTTTACACACAAAACATGAAATCAGCATCTGAAGTGTGATAAATATCAAACTGCGGAGAGCGAAAAGCCTGTAAACATGAGCTGCAGCAGTTTTTCTTTCATCCGGATCTTAAACCCAAATTCAGAGGAAAACTATGTGCGTCGCTCCCTCACGGCTCACCTCCGACATCAGGAATGAAAACAGACATATCAACACAGGGTATACATCAGATCAGAGTACTTTTTATTCATGTACAAAATATACACGTCGTACTTTCACTCAAAACATTTGAACATTCCATCACTGATCAAATGTTTGTATTTTCATTTCATGATGATATTGTGTAGTATGGTGCAGTACTGTGTAGTATNATCGTGCCGTCCTGTGTGTTGTCTTGTAGTATCATGCAGTACTGTGTAGTATCGTGCTGTCCTGTGTGTTGTCTCCCGTGTCCCCGCAGACGCGTCCTGTCCTCCGCAGACGCAGTTCCTCCTCTCGCCAGCAGAGGGAAACGTTGGACTCTTTTCTCTCCGCCTCAGACAATAAAAACAAGGCGAAGCCGCGCAGACGGCAGCATCTCCATTCAAAGCCCGGCATCCGAGCCATGTCCGCGGAGTGAAGCGCACCGAGGCCCGGGACAGAAATGGACTCACGGCCGCCGAGCTGGGACTAGACATGTAGCGTCCAGGATGGCCGCAGCCAGCTCCATCGCTCGTTTGCTCCTGTGCGCGTCGGTCTGGGCGGTTTGGGAGGCGCTGGCCAGATCTCTTCCAGATCAAGGAGCATTTGGTAAGCTCGCCATACGGGGATGCAGCACAATGAGCAGATGGGAGTGGTTGCTTTTATGGCTTTTGTCGACAAAGCGTCGATCTGCGCGGCGCTGCGCTCTGATGGGAGGCCGGCGGACAGGAGGGGGATGTCAGGGGAGCTTTTCTACCTGAGCCCGCTGACAAACGCTAGTTTGATGGTGTAGATGTGAGAATATGACGGAGGGCCACGCTGTGTTTTTGCTGTGTGATCGCACTGGACCAGGCCCTCATGCTCGGTGCCGGACTGTCAGGCCTAGCGGGAGCAGGGCCTCCCGTGTGTCTGCGAGACCAGGTCCAGGTCCTGAGGTCCAGGATGGTCCAGTCACTGAGCACCAGAGAGTCCAGGAGGCCTGAGAAGCGCGTGCAGTGTTCATGAAGATGCAGAGAGGCTGCTGGTGCTGTGGGGTGTGTGTGGAGGACATGATGTAATTACTTTGCATTATGGATGCTTCAGGCTTCAGGCTGTGCTGGATTGTAACTGAGTACATCTACTCCAGTACATGTTTTAGATACTTCATGCTGTGCTGCTGTGTGGTGGCACTGTACTGCATTTCACAGGGAGTACTGCGTTTATCTGACAGCTGGAGTTTTACACAGAAAAACGTTGAATCAGCCAATAAAAGCTGGTGTTTTAAGACTGAACTTTGCTCTAATATTTACATCCTGCTTCCAACTGACAGCGTTATTAATGATAAATGTCACACAATCATTCGACACTTCTCTGCTTCGATGTCTGTCTGCTGGACTTCAGGTCTGATTGCAGGCTTTTTACTTGTAAAGCAGTATTTTTACTCGGTGGTATTTCTGCTTTCACTCCTGTAAAAGCTCCTCAGTCACCTCACAAACATTTCGATGTGATGTTTTTGTAACTTTGAGCCACACAAACAGTAAATTCATGCATCAGCAGTAACACAATAATATGAAAAAAAAAAACACTACAGGGTCGCGTTTTCCAGCACGAATACTTTTACTTCACTCTTGTACTTGTACATGTAATACCAGACTTTTGTGTTGGAGGTGTGCTCCTTTCTCTTCAGCAGGGTCTTAATCCTTCTCCCACCTCAGACTTTTTAAACCTCTCTCTGGTTTTTCGGTTCTTTTTTGCCTTTTCGAGCCTCGTTTAGATGAAATCGTGATGACTTTGCTCCCCAGCTGCCGCTCGACTCCTTAGATTGGCAGGTAATTGGTACCTCAGGTGTGTGTTGGACCAGCTCAGCTGCTCCTGACCTGCAGGAATTAGCAGGGCGGCAGGATGTGGTATTTTATAGCTGATTAATTGATTAATCAGTTGACAGATAATCAATGTGCAGCTGTTCTGCTAATCAGCTCATCAGGAAGTCATTTTGTGGATGAATAACATTCAAACCATTGTTGGTTTCCTTGTTTTTCTCTGACAGAAAAGTGAATTTTGAGGAGTCACTTTTTAAAATCGAATAATGATTCAGTTAATTAATCAATCAGCAGATCAATGGATGATGAGCACGCCTGTCAGAGTGCTCTTAGAGGCGCTTTAACTGCTGATCACAGTGGAAGACAAACAGCAAACCTCATGACTGGAAGGTGAAACTCTCCTGAAGCCAGCGTCCTGCCTCTGACAGCCTGAGGTGAAGTCGCTCTGATTGGCTGGTGGATCCGCGGAGTTTCAGGAGCGCTCACGCTCGGCCGAGTCTCGGCTGAACTCGCTCTGAAGCCTCGGAGGGAGCGAACGCCATCGGACCCTCGATGTGACGCCGTGGAGCCGATTCAGGCCGCAGAGGAGATCCTCTCCACACACAGGGGAGCCTTTATCGAACCAGTTATGGTAATGGATGACAGCATGTACACACACACATGCACACACACACGTGCTTATTATGGTCTGGTCCATTAGTGAGACTGCTGCTGTCTCTGGGAGGTCCGGCTTTCAGAGGCCTGGAGGGGTTCAGAGGACGGCAGCTCGTGGTCCTACAGGGAGCCGAGCCGAGCCGAGCCGAGCTGAGCGAGGACACAACAACAAGCCAGCCAGCGCGTATCCATGGAAACATCCCCAGCGTGACCCACATCCATGCTGTCCAAGAGGCAAGACGAGAGACAAAATGTCCTGGGGCTGAAAAGCACATGAGGATGAAACAGCCACAGCGAGGATTAGTGACGGGTGTGACTGTGAAGACCATCATCATCATCATCATCATCATCCACCGCCACTGGAAATGATTTGTCCACAGCAGAAGTCCTGGGGGGGACAGACGTGGGTCAGGCGACAGGAGCAGGTGTCTGAAAACAACAGGAAGTGAGTGATTGTCCTTTTTGATGTGGTCGTTTGTCAGCGCCGTCAGAGGGCGGAGCTGCCGCGGGGGCTGCGACACGAGGAAGCAAACGGCGGAATTTAAGTCTGAGGACACCCTGTCTCTGATGTCCACCTTGAATAAGCGTCCATAAATCAGAGATGAAGATGGTGCTGTGACCCTCTGAAGCTGCTGAGGATCATCACGTGTTCAGGTTGTCTTCAGCATCGAAGCGTTTCAGTGGCGTTGTCTCCACGTTCAAGCAGGAAGAGCTGACAGCTGATTGGCTTCTGTTGAACGTGAAAACTGACGCCTGTGTGTCGTCAGCTGTCGGGTGCTTGGTGGTAAACTCTCCTCACTCTGTGGGTCACTTCTGACCAGATCGCTTCACTGTGGCGTCACGGTGCCGACCTTGTAAGACCGCCAAGGCTGACTTGATAGATTGAGCCGTGCTCGGTGTAATTACTGCTTTAATACTGCAGTATAATCGGACTACACGGGACGAGTAAACCACAAAGCTCTGCCTCTGATTGAGTGCAGTAAGAAACCTCCGACAGAGCGTTCAGCCTGCTCTTCTCAGAGCTCAAATGAGCAGTTTCACTTCCTAAAAATGAGAGCGGAGACGAAGTTTGAGTCCTGATTTTCCTTCAAACGCTCCGTTTAACAAATCACGACCGGACAGAAGCACAAGGTGAACAGCAGACATTTGTGTGGTTTCTTGTCAATAGAGGACTTAAATGATTGATCGAAGTTGTTGTTTATTGACTTTTTCTTATGATTATCTGATTATTTCCATCATTTTACTCACGAATCCTTCGGTTTAGAAGCAGTGAGAGTCTGAATTTTTCACTTCGCTTGTCGATGCATTTTTGCTTTTTGTCCAAAAACAACTTTAAACAATGAATTGATGAAATAAGTCGTCGATAAATTTTCCATCCGTCCTCCGATCGATCAGTCGTTTCAGCTCTCTCTTTGTCTTCTCACAGAGGTGCAAATCAAAGTCCAGGTGTTCGACAACAGCGACCTGTCACCGTTGGCGGGCGCTCAGGTGGAAGTCCACGGCAATCAGACCGTCCTGGTGTCCGACCGGGCCGGCGGCGATGGCGTCCTGAGGGTCAGCTTCCTGTACCACACAGGAACATGGGTCATCATCACAGCCTCCAAAGCGGACTACGTCACCAACTCCGTGCCCTGGCACTCCAGCCGCATCCCCTGTAAGTCAGCGAGGACGAAGACGCCGTTTGATAAGCCGCCGTCCACGTAGACTTTACTGAAAGAGTGTGAAGCGAGTGATTGAAGCGTGAACAAGTTTTACTGAAACTGATTTGATTAATTACAAGTTCAGTTCAATAAAAGCCAAATTATTTGGACGTCCGCTTTTTGACCAACTGCTCTACTTTGAAGCTACAATCAGTCGATTCTGCGCTTCAATTTTCTGCTTTTTATCAACCATCTGAGTCAAACTGAAGTTGAGAAAACTCAAACTTGGCTGCTGTCGAGGTGAAACGGGTGTTAAACTGGTTTCTGTGGGGTAGAAAACGTCTTGTCTCAGCTGTGTATCTGCTGTGTTCACGTTGGCGTCTCTTCCTGTTTTTAGTGTATGCGTCAGTCAGCCTGTACCTCCTGGTTCAGAGGCCGGGAACGCTGATCCTGTACGACGACGTGCTGCAGGTGCTGTCTGGGTCACCAGGTAAAGGAAACAACGCTGATGTTTGACATTAAGTCGTGTATGCTCACACTGTCATACAGTGAATTTATGAAGGGTTATTATCCGAGTCAAGGACCCGAGCCACGGTTTATCAATCAGGTCTGTCAAAATTAGAAATCACAGCATCGGACAAAATGTGAAGACCTGCTTTCAGGTAACACCGGTTCTATTTGGTTCACCTGGGAAACTCAGTTTAAGTGAGTCTCCAGCAGAGTGAAGATGCATTCACACCCGTCTCCTCCCACCAGTCCCTCCAGGCCTCCGTAGATTTCACTGCTCAATATTTAGCTGACCCTGTTATTTGCTGCTGCTGTCGCCATAGCAACAGCTGCAGCAGGGTACAACTCACAGCCCCCTCCTCACCTCCTTCTCAGGAGACTTTAGGAGAAAACACACGAGGCGGTTGTAGGTTTCTCGGACTGAAGGTGTGATTGTGTCTGAGCAGGAGCTCGTAACCAGCCGCTGGTGCAGCTCCAGAGGAAGTCCCTTCAGCTGCCGTCCAACTCCAACTACACGGCGCTGTCTGCCGCGCTGACCACGGCCAGGACTCAGTACGAGGTCGGAGGCTTCCCGTTCCTCCTGGGCCAAGAGACCAACAGCTCAGGTGAGTGCTTGCCTCGTCGAGAATCATCCACTGCTGAGCAGACGCACACTTTGTGGACTTTGTTGGGGCTCTTTCTGCTGGTTTGGTTTCTGTTTCTGCTGAGGCCAGCTCCATAAACAAATGGTTTCCCAGTTTGGTGTGAAGGAACTGAACTGGTCCACATTAAGGCTCATTTTCAGCTTATTCAGCCGTCACATGAGGGCGTAATGCTCAGGTGCAGGGTACGTGTCAGCTGTTTTAGAGGCGTTGGCTGCAGTTAGCGTTGATGTTGAACTGTATTGAGTTTGAAAGTGAGCTGTTTAATTCATTTAGCCTAGTGGACAAAATAATAGAAACACCTGTCAGTATAATGCAGCACGATACAACAGCACCACACATGGCAGCCAAAAAACATCATATTATATACACATATAGAGTATGATTGGCATTTCTATGTATGTTTTTAATGTTTACCTTGGTTTAGTTTTTAGGTTTATAATTATATTTGAAACATTTTATTTAACAGGACGTGTTAGAGTCGTGTCGAAGCTGATGTCAGCTGATGACTTTTTCTGCCTCAGGTGCAGAAACAGGGTGGACGGACTTGACAGCTTTGGCCGTGGTCAGCATTCAGCTCTTTGACAAAGACGGCAGCGCGATCCAGGTGTCGGATCCGATCCACATCTCTGTGCCGCTGCCGTCCGACACCCGCAACAGGATGGCCACAAGCGTACCTGCTTGGCTGTATCAGCCTAAGACGGGTGAGGGAAACATGGAAGTCTTTGTGATGACACTGCTGGTTTTATGACAAGCGGGTTAATTGAATTTGGCGGTTTTCTTGTGTTTAGGTTTCCTTGTGAATGTATTCTGGTCAAACTGTACGCAGCACATGTAATGACAGTCTTATTCATTTCCAGGACTGTGGGTGAGGAACGGGACGGGCTACATCAAAAAGGACGGCCCACAGTTTGTCTGGAACGTGGTGGTTCCTCAGATGGGATACTGGTTGGCTGCCTTCCCTTCGTCTTCAGGTAACTCATCTCAGCCTCTGCTCTGCTGTTTATGCTGATTGTCATCTTCAGAGTTGCTGCCGTACCAGCTGATATTCCCGTATGTCCTCCTGGAGAAACAGTGTGATGCTGTCTTCAGTGCTGAAGGCCAGCTGGTACAAGCAAAGATTTGATTCTTCTCGTAGGACCATCTGCTTCTGTCAGACGTACTGAACCAGGTGGAGCAGCGAGGTTTCAGAGTGATTCTTAGACGTCTTTCTACCATGATTTGTCTTGCAGGACTGGGTCTGTCTCATCCAGGCTTGCGGGACATCACCACCTACCACACCCTGTTCCTGCTCTCCATCCTGGGCTCGCTGGCCCTGCTGGTCCTCATCCTGCTCTGTGTGCTGCTCTACTACTGCAGGTGTGGCGAGCGTAGGCGCAGGTCTCAGGTTTAGGCTTCTATCAATAGCAGAAATGACAGAATTGCCAGAGTGATTTTGGTGGTGATAATTGCAAATGACTCTACGGGAATGTGGGTTTAATTCTAGGATCTCATTAGATTGGACTGTCCTTGTAATCCCCAGGCAGATAACAGCTGTTTGTTTCATTCCTGACCTTCAGCGTCTGTTTACCTTTCAGGCGGAAGTGTTTAAAACCTCGTCGACAGCAAGGGAAACCCCACTCGTCCAATCTAAATGGTGCCAAGAGAGACCAGGGTACATCCACTTCACGCCTAAATCTGATCTGTGGAGGCCACGTTGAGTCTGACCCCTCTAACGACAAATCTGAAATGTCGCCATCTCGAGATTACCAGAGTTCAAGGGAGGACTTAACCAAGCATGTTCCAGCTCACATGCTGCGACACGCGAAGGGTAAAAATGCTTCAGGTCCGCAGCGAGGTGAAAGCTTCCCCATGAAGGTCACACGTGCCACAGAGACCAACAACCTGGACAACCCTCTGCTGCATGAAGATTACAACCGGAGCTACAGCCCCATGGAGGGCAAGGAGTCTGAGTACCACCGACACCACAACGCTAACGACAATCGAGGATACTCCTCTGATCCCCCGTCCCCGCCTCGCTTCCAAGGCTACGTGCCAAGCCAGTCTGATAAACCTCCTGAATATTCAGCAGCAGCTGCGGACAGCCTTGCCAGGCCCACTTCCCTCAACACGCAACCAGGTCAGATTATCTTCTGCAGCTCCATTGACCAGATGAAGGAGAACATGTACCGGAGCATGGTGCCGACCCTTGTCATCCCGGCCCACTACATGCGCCTGCCCTCTGAGTTTTCTGGCAAAGATGGCAAAGACCCGAAGGATCAAGACAAAGACGGTGCCCAGATGGGAGGAGGCCAACTGCATCATCACCACCACTCCCTGAAGCAAGGCCAACAGCAGCAACAGCAGCAAGGTGGATCCCAAGGTGATGACTCTGAGGAGCCAAGCTGGGCATCAGACTCCTCCGGTGGACCTGTGACCATCCCGGTGCTCTTCAATGACTCCACCATGGCTCAGATGAATGGGGAACTGCAGGCTTTGACTGAGAAGAAGCTACTGGAGCTGGGTGTTAAACAGCATCCGAGGGCGTGGTTCATCTCCCTGGATGGACGTGCTAACGCTCATGTACGCCACTCCTACATAGATGTTGGGAATGACCTCAGCGGCGGCGGCGGTTGTGGATTCTTAGGTGGTCCCAGCAGCACCGCCCGAGACGTCAACCTTGAACCACCTCTGGAGGCCCAAGAACGCAAGTCAGCAGTCAACCGGAAGGGAAAAGATGAGCGCTGGGGGACGGGAGGACGGAAGGGCCACGGTGTTAGCAGTGGTGGGAAGAGTTACTCCAAGCTGGCCTACCCTGACCACAGCGAGCCCAGCAGCAGCGAGGGACGCCCGGTCTCACCCGAGGAAAACTCCCTCACCCCTCTTCTTGACGAAGGTCCGTCCTCCAGAGGATCCACCATCCCCAGGAGAGGACGCAGCCGAGTGAACAGCAGCCGCAGCAGCAACAGCGAGAACCGCCGCGACTCCATGACCAGCCCTGAGGATGATCCCGAAGACAAAGAGGAGAACAAGAAGAGCCCCTGGCAGAAGATTGAAGACAGGCCTCTGATGGTCTTCCACCCCAGGAAGTGAGCTTTTTGAACTTACTGAACCTTTTAACAATCTTTTCAAAGGGGAATCTTTCCACATTAAAGAAGAACGATGTTTTCACCAAGAGAGATCACAATAAGCACAACCATGCTTCACTGGTCCGTTTTCAGGCTGTCGTTTGACCTTTGTGCTCCTGGTGAAGTGCTTTTGCACTTTCTGATTTCTCTCGTCGTCTCACTGTCAGTTAATGTTGCTGGTTTCCACTGAGATGATCTGTTGTATACTGAATACTATCCAGCTTATTGTGAATTCTGCCACCCATCACATCACTGAACCGTCGTCTGAGCCATCGCATATGCTGATTGTGGAAATAGCCATTTTATAGAGCAAAATATAAGAATAAAGCACTTACTAATAATTTGATAATTGATTGATTGATACTTAGCCAGTATGTGGAAGCGGATGACATTTTTATGGAACTGATGGGTGTTTAGGTGAATTAGATTTCCTTCCGTGTACTTGTACTACACAACTGCTCGTATTGACGGTAGAAGATGTGCGCCCGCGTTTCTTTGACTGCTCCCCGAAGCTGTAACTAGGATAAGTTTTCTTTAGAGGAAACAGCTTCCCAAACTTGAACATGTCGGGAACCGATCGGTCCTACAGATTTACTCTTGAGCCCCTGTGAACGGATAATGCGATCTAAAGTCCAACTTGCATTTTGCTCCTTCAGGGATGTACTTGATTTCCGTTTCCTCCTGTTCTGTGTCCATGTGTTCCAATGACTTCTTCAGATAGTAATGATTTGAAATGTTGAGCATCATCTTTAAATCTTTCTGCCATCGATTTTCTCATTGATTTATCGCAGTGATCTACAAACCTGCCAAAATTTTGCATTTCTGCCTTTCTCCTGTCGTTGAGAGTTTTGTGGCCGACAAAGACCTTCTTGTTGTGTAAATAGAGTCCCAGACATTTGAAAGACCACGTGGTTTAGAAAGGTTGCATGCATACAATGTGAATGTATGAAATAAACCGAAGGCACCCAAAGCCCCCACAGTTCTCTGAGCTCCTGCGTAGACAACCCTTAATCGCCAAGAAAGTTGGGTAAGTCCAAACAACAGATAACGGCTGAGCAAAAACATCACTTTACTTGAAGACTTACCTGTTTAATATTCTACTGAGATCTGCCGGGTTGTTTGTAGACAGGGCCTGTACCACTTCTCTCCTGTAAGTGCCTTCTTTCACAGAGGATCGAGTGATAGGCATGCAGGTCCCTCTTTAGATGCAGTCAGTCGTCACCTAAACTCAGCTGTCGAGGTCGGCGGCCACTGATAAGCACACTGCATTGTGGTAACACGTCACTCTGGGGAGCATGCCTGCCAAAACTGACAACTTTTCTTGCTTTGTGTCCTTGAATATCTTAATTTCTTGTATCTATCCTCTTTTTCACCAAACCTGTAAATGGTATTATGAACTATATGAGATTTTATGTGTATACGATGTGCATGTAACATGTAGAATAGGGTGTTTTTAACGAAACCTTTTTGACATGATCCAAGATGTTTGGCACAAAATGTGACGCACTGACGCATTGAGCTGTGTTGCCAAATGTTCTTGGTTATATGAAGATACACTGACTTTTCCCTTAGTCCACTTCTAACAAAATTCACTTCCGGTCGTAAATGTTTACAACAATAACATACTGACCAACACGCTCCGCTGTAACTAGCATCGCCACCGCCTGTGACGCATCAACAGCTGTGAACTTCACTACGTCATCTCGCAGACTCGTACGAGCTCACCCGTTTAGAAGACTCGAAGAGGTTAATGTTTTAGGTCTCTGAGGAGCGATGGGTTGATTATGAGGTGGATGTCTCGGAGGCTGTACAGATTCGTGCTGACGTGTTGCTCCTTCTCACCATTTGCTTGCTGTTCATGAGCCTGTGTGAGTCGCCTACAGTGCAAACTGAAACTGTGATGTGATTCAAAGTCTGAAGAATAACACAAACGATTCCTGCTGAGCTGTCGTGTCCTCTGCTGTAAATGTACCTTTTCTGGAGCAGGTGTGGATCTTTTATGAGTTGTGCAATTGTGGCTTTCCTTGCTTGTTTTCCTTTTACTTGAGAGAATCTGTTTTCTCGGTAGATTTTGTGAACTTGTGTTTGGACAGAGAGCATTCAATCACCACTGAGGACACGCTGAAGCTGGTGAAGCGCTTCGTTGGATTTTTGATAGTAGAAGATGAGGAGGATTGAACTGTAGGCCTTCATCCTGTGCTGTAATCCATTTGCTCACAACCCTGGTCAGTTGTTTGTAAACTGTAAATTGATTCTTTCTGTACATGGAAATAGAAATAAATTTGTTCCCACGGTCAGTCAGCGTCTGCTGTTTTATTTTGAAGAGAAGAACGACACAGCTGAAGACTTGAGACTTTAGACTGCTTGTTTATTGATCCCAATTTGGGAAATTATTTTGTCGCAGTAGCAATTAAACATACAAACAAACACAGAATGTAAACAAGAATTGTTTAAAAAGTAACAAAAGAGTAGCAAAAAAATATAGACAGGAATAACAGCTATACAGTTATATAATGTGTATTATGAAGTATAATACACATTATATAATAATATAATAAAAACACTATAACTAAGAATATAAACAGATATTTACATGAAAAATGGATGCAGTTATGGATGATAGATGTAAACAATAAGCAGTATTCAATGAAAGAACGCCTGAAGACTGAAGAAACATTTGATAAACGAGAATACAACAGCCGATCAAAGAGCTGTACACAGGACGTCTTTGTTTTAAAGTTAGCAAATAAATGTAGTATCAAGTATAATGTTTGCCTCTGAAGTGCAGTATTGTGAAGTGGCAGTCAGTGGAAGTACTGAAGTAAGAATACTGTAGTACTGTAGTACTTCAGTTAAATTCCAGCACTGCCTTTATCTTTGTTCCTTATTGGGTCATTAACATTTAATGTCATGAAGAAATGAACACCTGGACTCAGCCTTAAAGGTAAAGTTTCTCCCGCGCGAGCACTGAGTGACAGTAACAGGCAGCTGAGGTGTACTGTCCCTTTAAGTGCACACTGCAGGGTCACGTGTGAGCGTGTCATGTGATTATTGAACTGAGTGAAAAATAGCTTTTGACAGTTCTGCTCTGTGCTCTGGCTGTTTTGAAGCATTATTAAACACGACATTTATGTGACAAGCTGCGCTCATTGGACCAAACCTGCCAGGTGAGCTGAGCGCGTCTGTTTTCCTCAAAGAAAAAAAAGCGCTTCCGCTGAAAGTCATTCAAACAGGCTAGCTTTATTGTTAGCCACCTAGCCTGCTAAGCTAACTGGACTTGTTTTTCTATGGATTAGCTCGTATGAGAAAGCTTCTCGCTCGCTCGTCGTTAGCGAGCTCACTGATTGCAGGTACCGTCAGGGAAGAGTTGACTTATTTATCTCTGCCGTGAAGTTTTCTTCTGCTTTTACACGTAAATGTTTGTTAGCTCAGTGTTTTCCTTCCACACTCTCATGGTGACTAATGGGTTTTCTGTTGTTCCTCAGGTTGTGAGAGGAGCATGCAGCACTGTTCCTTTGTTCATTACAGCTGAATCATTCAAGTCATCTGCCAATCATGGTAAAAGTACACACACTACTACTCAAATACCCTCATGTTTTCATACCTCAGCTAAATGTCAGGGTTGATTTTGCACAGGGAAGTTTGTCACTTGTGTTCAGAGCTGGTTTTAGCTAACTTTGTTCCATAAGGAGCCATTCAGAGAGGACTCTTACAGCAGAGTCAACCTGCTCCTGTAAACACTGTCTGAACGTCAGCTGGTTCTGTCGATGATCAGCCGAATAAGAGTGGAACAGGTTTGTTTACAGCCTCACTGTCACACCCTGACATACATGTCAAGTGAATTATCTCACACTGCCAGCAAGGAGCTAGTACAGGTGTGTGTGTGTGTGTGTGTGTGTGTGTGTTACCAAAGTCATTTGGTAATTAATTAACTGATCAACCAACAGATTCTGCAGCTGCATCAAACATTTTGTGTTTCTCCAGTTTGTTGATTTGTAGTTTTTACCTGTTTAATATCATGTAAACTGAATTTTGGGGGTTTTGGACTGTTGGTGAGACAAAGCAGGACACTTGAAGACATCACCTTTGACACTGATGGACACTGTTTTTTTTTTTGCTTGTTTGTTTGTTTTTGTTTTCATGTTACTCAGTCGATTTCGTTATCTGGCAGCACGCTGACTCTGACCTCTGACCTGTGATGATTAATCAATTAATCGATAATATTTTGATAATCGAGTAGTTGTTTCATTCATTATCAAGCAAAAATATGAAGGTTTCTCCTGTTCTAGCTTGTCAGATTTTAGGATTTGCTGTGTTGATCAGTGATAATGAAAATAACGGTCAGTGCAGCCCTTGAATCTGACACTTTTTAATATTCAACAGTTAGTCGTTTCTTTGTTTTTGCAGCTGGTCTTTCAGACATGAAGTGACTAAAATCTGAGTGCTGTACGTTCACAGAGGACATGAACTCTGCAGGATGTGGGTTGTTTGGTGTTGAAATCGGGTTTATCAGCTGGAATGCTTGCTGAGCTCTTTGTCACCTTTGTTATTCTTCTCCACACTGATTTAGTTTCTGTCACCGCCCGAAAGAAACACAGAAACCGAGCAGATTAGGTCCTGTTGACCGTAGTCGAGGGTCTTTGCGCTGACGGCCGTCCTCTGCTCTGCCTGTGCTCAGACTCTGCAGATGGGGGTCCTGGTTCTGGCTCTGCTGGGCCTGAGCGCGGCGCTGGTCTGTCCCGATGGAGGCATGTGCGAGGACAAAAACACCTGCTGCAGGAACACGGAGGGAGGATACGGCTGCTGCCCGCTGCCGCACGTGAGTTCACTGCCCGTTACGTGTTGGCGAAACGGGGACGAGCACAAAGACGCCGCAGCTTTTAGACACTTGAGTGATTTCAAACAGCGATGGAGGAAGTGTTGAGATCTTTTACATGTTATCAAAGGATTTAACTGAATGAACACCTGGTATTAATGGTTCTGCTCAGCTGACGCCTCTCAGAAACCAAACGTGTCCACTTTAAAGCGTCTGTTTCAGACAGGGCGACCGTTTTTTGCCTCTTCCTGTTTCAGAACTTGATGATTTTAGATTCTGTTTGCACCTCCTCCTCTGCTGCTCTGTGTTTGCATCGTGTGTCAGTCCAACCGTCCCACCTCGTCACCTCTTATCTGCAGGCCGAGTGTTGTTCAGACCACCTCCACTGCTGCTACGAGGGGACGCTTTGTGATCTCGTCCACTCCAAATGTGTCAATAAGACCGTTTCGCTGCCCTGGATGAGACGAGTTCCCTCCAAACAGGCCCTGCTCGTCCCTCAGGTGTGTTGTTGTTACAGGTTTGATGTTAATCTTTAGTTCAGCATCCCCTCAGATCACGACACCTTTGCAGGAAGTTCGGCCTGTTTGTCGACCTTTGCTCATCCTTTAAATGTTGAAATTGAAGAATGTAGGTCAATGAGCACGTCTGATGCGTAGACACTGTTACAGCTGCTGCTTTGGCACTTTGTTTAGTCTAATCTGTCTTTACTGTGGTCAATAAAAGGATCAAACAGAATGAGATCCATTATCGAAGTGTACTTTTAGACCTTAAAGATCCTGAATGAAAACAACCAATCAGAGCCAGCTGATTATTGATACGGCCAACCAGGAAGTCCGTACTTGACGACCTGGTAAAGATAGTCAGCTTTGTTTGTCCAGGATCTCTTACGGCACCTTTAACACATAAAACATTCGTGCAAATGAAACATAAATGACGTGAAGGCAGTGAAGAACGTCTTGTGTTATTGTAGAAATGCACCACAGAACATCAGCTGAATGATGTTTTTGACCTTCTAGCAGCGGCTCATGTCCTCTGAAGCTAATGGCCTTGAAATCTGCTGCGGTCCAGTCTACAGTGCTCTTCACAGTGACTTTAATGTGTCGTGCTTTTCTTCAGAGCCACTCTCAGGACGGATACTTCACATACTTCACATACTTCACATACTTTACATCTGGCCCCATCATAAGAGCAGCAAATCATCAGCACGTCATTTTTAGGGCTACCACTAACAGTGATTTTCATTACTGATTAAGCTGCAGATTACTGATCTAAAGTCCAGGAGCACTGAGTCCGTTTCCATCTGAAACAGAGATGGGATTCATGTTTTTTCTCTTTATTCCATATGAACTGTTTGCACGAGTGAATACAATCAGTCTTTCCTCTGACACGTCGGCTCGTCGCTGCTGCTGTCGTTGACCTTTGTGATGTGTGACGTTGCAGCTCGGGGAGACGGTGAAGGCGGTCATGTGTCCAGACCAGCAGTCCGAGTGTCCGGATGACACCACTTGCTGCCAGCTTGTGGACGGCTCCTGGGGCTGCTGTCCGTTAGCCAAGGTGATGTACATGAGCTCACACACACAGCGAAACACCTAAAAACACGAACCCCAAGCACTTCACTTTAAGCTCAAATGTGGGATTACCAGCTCAGTCTGGTTCATATCTGTTAACCATGAAATCATGTCTGTTCATGGTGAAGAGAGACGTTCTCATGTGATGAATGTAAAGCAGGTTTTGGTCCAAATTCGAAAGCCGTTCAGCAGCAAAACAGTCAATATTTGTACAGAACTTTAATACTTGATAACGACGTTTGCTTGCTGTACGTTTGTAATTCTCTCCCCTCGACAGCGTTCAAGTCGAGCTTCAGTACTTTTCATTATCTTTGTCCTCGACTCTTCCTCGCCGTCTGAATCGTCTTCGTCTCTCTGCAGGCGGTGTGCTGTGAGGATAAACTCCACTGCTGCCCCGAGGGAACAAAGTGTGACATTCCTCATTCAAGATGTTTGTCGGCCTCTCTGGAGTCCTTCCCCATGATGGAGAAACTTCCTGCCAGAAGGAGGCAGAGCGATGCAGGTGGGGAGTTCAGACACGTCAGGCTAAAGGTCTGAAATCCGCCTGTACGCTGACGATCCTCTACTAATGACCAACGAGCACATTTCTCTCTCCACGTTTCTGCAGTCCGTTCAGTGGCGTGTCCTGATGGAAGAAGCAGCTGCCCAGATAGTTTCACGTGCTGCCTGCTGACCAGCGGAGGCTACGGCTGCTGCCCTTACCCCGAGGTACCCGTGACGCTGCTGCAGACATGTTGATCATTGATTGTTTTGTGATGTTCGGCTGTTTCTAACATGGGTTTCTGTCATGTTTGATGTCTTAGAGCATAACATGTCGCACCTTTTTCATATTTTATATATTCCTTCCAAAACAAGATTAAAGAAGAGCTGCAATGCTACACAAGTAGTAATTTGACTGTTAGATTCACAGCATTTGAAGATGAAGCGCGTCACAGTACAGTCCAGTCCAGTCCAGGCCGTGGTCGTGTCTGCACACAGCGTTTTATCAGATCTCAGCAGATGCAGTGAGACTCAGCTGCAGTGAGATGTTCTGCATCATTAATTGGCTGCACAGCTGTTTTCTGTTCACAGCTGCACAGAGGAAGCTGTGATGCGTTGTGGTTTGAGGGCTTTATTGGACTGAAATAAAGTTTCATGGTGTGAGATTTAAGAGTTTACAGCTGACGAGCAGCAAATGCTCCAGCGCTGCGTGAGCCCGACGCTTCCTCCAGCACGGAGCCGCAGCAGCGCACACTCAGTGTCTAACGTGCTCTGTTCGATGCTGTGATCCTGTCAGGCCATGTGCTGCAGCGACCGTCTCCACTGCTGCCCCAGAAACACCATATGTGACCTGGAACATGGCGTCTGCAAGTCTGGTGAGACGCGTGTGCCGCTGCTGAAGAAGATCCCTGCTGTACCCAACGACAGTAAGCAGAAACCTGCTCGTACGAAGCGTCGGCGCCGAGAAAAGTCCGTTTGTAGAAACACGTTTTGCTCATGTGTCCGTTCTCTCTGACAGTCGAGTGTCCAGACAGGAAGTCGGCGTGTCCCGACCAGACCACATGCTGCCAGATGACCAACGGCTCGTACGGCTGCTGCCCGATGCCCGATGTGAGTCACATAAACCGACATTTTCAAAGGCTCGTTAAAGTCTTGATCTGTTCATTATTGGAGGGAGTCTCGACGACTCGAGCGAAGGTTCTTTGACGATGTGAAGAAGCTGTTGTGGAAAGAGTTTAACTCTGACGTACGTTTTATGATGTGCTTTTAATTTAATGGAAGGAAAAAACAGACTTCTCAAAGGAAAAGTGAGTCACAGTGGAGCTGAGGAGCAGATTCCTCCTTTCTGAACGTTCGCGCTGACGTAGATCTTCTTTTTCAGGCCGTCTGTTGTTCAGATCACATCCACTGCTGTCCTGCGGGCACAGAGTGCGACCTGACCCACAGCACCTGCGTGTCGGCCCGGCCAGGGAACGGCATGAAGACCCCAGCGGCGGTCACGGAGCTGACGGCTGTACGCAGCGAAGGTCAGAGAGTCCGAAACAGGAAACACACGACCTGATTGATCCGAGTCTGTTGATGGTGAAGGTGCTGAACTGCGAGTCATTGTTTCAGCACTTAAACTTAACTTAACTTAAACTCAGTATGAATCCTGATGTTGACACACATCAGGGTCCTTGTTGTGTTCTGCTGCACTTCTGGATTAATCCTCCAGGGGGAGCTGCACAGCATCTGATGATCTGCCTCAAGTGACATCACTTGAGTCGGCGTCAGGTGAAGAGGTTGTAAATGTGGAGGTGTGGAGTCTGCAGCTGCTTCTCATCTCTGCTGCAGACTGATGCTAGCATAACACACCTGGGCTGAACTAATGAATTGCATTGTGGGTAATGTAGGCTCCAGGTTTTAAGGAAGCGTGGAATAAAGTATCTCTGGTTCTGCTGCATCAGTGTTTCCTTTTAGACTCTTTTAGATAAAGTTTGCTTTCATGTGCGCTGGCAGTAATGCTCCTGTTCGCCCTCCAGGAGGCGCCGTCCCCTGCAACGACTCGGTGGCCTGCGCTGACGGAAGCACCTGCTGCAAATCGTCAAAGGGTCAATGGGCCTGTTGTCCACTACCGAAGGTACGGACACGGCAACGTGTTTGAGTCACACAGACACAGAATTACTGAACACCTGATGTCTTAGATCATCATTCGGAGGAGGAGGAGGAGGAGGAGGAGGAGGAGGAG